>JAYMTF010003595.1:0-14850 GCA_036897485.1 Pelargonium nanum | reverse complement strand
ATTTATATATTTATATATATATTTATGAACAGGAACACAACTTTTACCACTTCTGTGTTATTTGACAACATTGCATGTAAATACAAACAAAAGAAAATAGTTATCACATGCATAAACCTTGAGAAATTAATAACACTATAAACTATGTGATAATAACTAGTACTTTTGTTTTTATAGAAAGCTTCACTGCTAATATACTTGTTCGATGTTAGGTAAAAGAGGGTGTGTTTGGTCCAAAATACATTTCTCTTTTTACTTAAGCTGCAGTAAGTATTTTGGTTCTTCTCCAAATGATCATATCTCTCTTCCTTTTGCTTATGTTGTAGCTAGAGGATGAACGAGGTTCATGCTTGTTTTCTACAAAAACACGTTTTGTCTCTTAATGGGTTCTATATCCAACATGAAAATGCATATAAAAAAGATACTCATAGTTAAAGAACAAGCTAAAGGTATCAACCTGTCCAATCTTTTTGCTTTCGAGCAACTATATAACCTACTTTGACAAGAAAAGAAAAAAGTTGCGACTTTGATTTCTCTTCTCTTAAATAATTGGTGTTAAGCTTACCATAAAATAAAAGATCATGTAAAATGGCTGCATATCCCATCTCATGATGCTTGAGTAATGTTCCAAATGATTGCAGAGCAGAGCACAGCTAATGAGGCATTACTTAATGTCATTACCTTATAATATAATAGAGTATATTTTGAGGGGTCCATGACTGTGTCTTTATGGATGAGCATGGCTTTGCTTGTTGTGATTACCATATACTACTATATTGTTTGTTTTCAAGTTACACAAACAGTACCAGACTTGTTTCTTATTGTAACTTGATGGTGTGCACGCAAAGCTAAGCTGTATTAATTCTTAAAGTTTTTGCATATGTATGTATCTTGTGTTTTGTTTAATTAAGCTACTGCTTGCAATGCCTAATCACACTGCGCTTCCCGCAACCTTCCCTTGTAGTCACCTTCTTCTCATGTGAACGCTCTACGCACTCAATAAATTGCACACAATACGGAAATTGGGAATATTTTTGTGTCAACCCAAGAATCTTCTATGTAAATATGGCTCATATATGCATGATGCATCGTGTTGTATGTGTTATTATAGTTTAGAGGAAAATGAAGTAGAACTAACAATGGTATATATTCATTATTTTCAATTGCTACGAATGGTGACGTTGACATGAGGGGTAGACCGTAGTAGGCAATGACCCGCCTTACCTTGATAAATAATATTTTATTTGTCTAAAAGTTAGTGTTATTTTTTAGTTAGTTATGTATGAATTGCCAATAGAATGGTTATAACAAGTTAGTTAATATTTATTAAAGCATGATTATGAGGATACAAGAATAAATATACAATAACTGTCTTCTTCTAATTATTTGTTCTCTAAATACAAATAAACAACACTCATTTTGGGATGAATAAAGTGAGTTTTTAATGGTTGAACTAATGTTGATGTTATGTTCAGTAGTGAATTGTCATCACACATCTAAGTCTAAATTCAAATAACTCTTAAAACAATAAAATTGATGAGGTTAAAGATCCTAAGCCAAAATTTATTTGGGTTAGGCTAAGCCATTATTGAGGTGGTGAGACCTCATTAAAATTTTAGGATCCGGGCGGATCGCTCCGCTCTCAAAAATTCACTTGGGTGAGTATAAGTGAATTTTAATGTGTTGACATCATCCCATTGGTTTGGCTTAGCCTAAGCCATAAACTATTTGGCTTAGATTCCTTATTCTCTAAAATTGATTTACTTTTTTAATTAAGAGTAAAACTATATAATAACTAAAAGTGTCCCTCCACCTTTGCGCCACTAGCTATGACTATTACAAAAGATTAATTTTAAATTTCATGGTTAATAATACTTTAATAGCTCAAGGAAACTCTTAAAAATAACGATTTACACGTAGTATGATAAAAATAATATTTATGTATATTAAATTATCAATTAATTAGTATGAGAATTCGAGTTGTAAAGCTTCCATCAATTAGTGGCCAACCTTACAAGTCAAGTCATTACTAGAAGTCTAGAACTTATGACATGAATCATCCATGTACAACAATTAAAAATACCAACTAAAATAAATATTGTTCTCTTATTTTAATATTTTTATTTTATTTTCTAAAGTACGAAAACATTTTTGTTTAGTAAATACAACTAAAAACATATTCTTATAAATATATATAACAAACAATTAAATTGAGATTAATAAGTCGTAATGATATCATCTCCTTTATTTCTGTTCACTTTGAAAATGATAATAAGATTAGTCGCTATCAGTCTCCATTGTTGTTTAGCTTCAAATCCAAGCGGTGGAAAAGAAAAAAACAAAGCAAAAGAAAAGAAAAAAAAAATAAAACAATAATAAAGCTAAAACGAAAAGAGAGAAACAAAGCTGAGTGGTTGTTGTTTCAGCACTATCTAAAAACAGTGAAACTCTTTGCCCTTATTATACAGAATAATTAAACAAGAATAAATAAATAAATATGAAATGACAAAAATGCCCTCAGTGGTGCAATGATTCAGCATCATCATCGCCCTTTGACATTTTGCAGCTCTCACCACAAAACCAACTCTGAGACTCCACAAATCTGCTATGCACCACATGATCCCAGAAAATCAAAACTTATGCGTAGAAGGGCATTTTGGTCATTCAATAACTTGTTGACAAAGAAAGAAAAGAGAATTTACCCGAGAAACAAACAGGAGACCGTTAAGTCTCTCTGGGATTATACATTTCTCACTCAACCTCTCCTCTGTTTCAGCAATTTTCACTAATTATATAATCAGAGACTTAAGCCTGTCTCCTCAAAAGCTCTATAAATCTCCATCCATGGAACAACCCAATTTTCACTTTCAATTGTAATCTAATAATACAATGATGGCACCATCATCGGCCCAATTCTCTCTGTTTTCTATTGTTCTGTTAGTTCTTGCTCTGTTTTCATCTGCAACAACTCCATTTCCAAACAACCATGTTCGCTTCTCTTCCACGGCCAATTTGCCGAAGCTAGAAGCAGAGAAGCTCATACGAGGCCTCAACTTGTTCCCCAAAGACTCCATCAACACCGCAAAAGACGACCCTTCACTTGCTTCCCAACAGCAGCAGCAGCTCGTAGAGAAGCGTCTCAAGCTCCCCACTCTCGGCCTCTCAGGCGGGCCCTCTGTCGAAGACCTCGGTCACCATGCTGGATACTATCACCTTCCCCATTCCCAAGCCGCAAGGTAAATTGAATAAATTCCATGGACGCAGCAAGAAACAGAGCTTGCTATAAAATTTGTATTGCTCTGTTTCTTGAGTGTGTAAATTTTTACTCTGGATAAGAATAAGAAAGCTGATTATGTTGTTATCTACAATACTTTTTCTCAAATTAATTCATCATCAGTTCTCGATGAATTAATTAATTAGATTGAGCATTTGATTTCATTTCTTGTAATTTTCTGAACTGAGAAGATTCATCGCACAAAGCGATGAGGTCAGCCATATTGATGCATAGACAAAAGGACAACCTGGAACTATACCGTGACGTGTCTTCGCTGCATTATTTCAAAATTCAGCTAAAACAATATTTGCTTCTTGTTTCTTTGCTCTGTTTAGCTATGGTTCCAAATTTTGGGCTTCTTGATGCTAAACAATGTTTTTGTTTGCAGAATGTTCTACTTATTCTTCGAATCAAGGACCAACAAGAACGATCCCGTGGTGATATGGTTGACCGGAGGGCCTGGTTGCAGCAGCGAATTAGCTGTGTTCTATGAAAATGGTCCTTTCCAGATTGCAAAGAACCTGTCCCTTGTCTGGAATGACTATGGTTGGGACAAGGTAATATTCTACTTCCTTATTCTTCACACTGTCTTGTTTAATTTCTTTGTTTCTGATGATGCTGTGATTTTTAATTTCTAGGCCTCAAATCTTCTGTACGTGGACCAGCCTACCGGAACTGGTTTCAGCTACACTTCCGATGAAAATGACATTCGTCACAACGAAGAAGGCGTGAGCAACGACCTGTACGACTTCTTGCAGGTCAGTTTTTGTTATTCTTCTCAATGCCGTAGTTCTTGTATCATGAATGCAATACAAGCTTTACGATATGTTTATCTGCAAAAATCAGGCGTTTTTCAAGGAGCATCCTCAGTTTGCTAAAAATGACTTCTACATCACCGGAGAATCTTACGCTGGGCACTACATTCCTGCTTTTGCTTCTCGAGTTCATCAAGGAAACAAGGCAAAAGAAGGAATCCATATAAACCTTAAGGTGTGTCTCTCGATCTCAACTCGATGCTTCAGATGGATAGCTTGACTTCTTGTGTATCTAAGTTAACTCCCGAATGCATGGTGCAGGGATTTGCTATTGGCAATGGCTTGACGAATCCTGAAATCCAGTACAAAGCATACACAGATTATGCTTTGGAGATGAGGTTGATTAACAAGACAGATTACGAAAGAATCAACAAAAATCTTCCTGCATGCGAACAAGCAATCAAAACTTGTGGTAATTTTGATATGCATAATTCCATTGAGTAAGCAACTACCAGTTCATTACTTGCTCTGTTGTTGATTATTTATTTGAACCTGCACTTTCAGGTTCTGATGGAGGAAATGCCTGTGTGTCTTCTTACGTTGTTTGCAACAACATATTCAATAGTATTATGAAGCTTGCTGGAGGTGTAAACGTAAGAAAACATCAAACAAGCATCTGTTTTGTAAGTACTAAAAAAACATTATGGTTATATAACAAGAACTTTTTGTACCTTTGACCTACAGTACTATGATGTGAGGAAGAAATGTGAGGGAGACCTGTGCTACGACTTCTCAAACATGGAGACATTCCTGAACCAGAAATCAGTGAGGAAAGCTCTAGGAGTAGGGGACATAGAGTTCGTTTCCTGCAGCACTGAGGTATACGATGCAATGCTGATGGACTGGATGAGAAATCTTGAAGTAGGAATTCCTTCACTTCTTGAGGATGGAATTAAGGCGCTTATATACGCCGGAGAGTATGATCTCATATGCAATTGGCTTGGTAAGCAAGCCTCTTCACTTAAATTGGAAACCCTACTTCTGTAACTCTTCGAAGTAAATAAAGTAAACTTACGTACCATATCTGTGCAGGGAATTCAAGATGGGTTCATGCCATGGAATGGTCTGGACAGAAGCAATTTGTAGCATCTCCTACAGTTCCATTTGCAGTTGATGGTGCAGAGGCAGGACAGATGAAAAACCACGGTCCCCTCACTTTCCTCAAGGTCCATGATGCCGGTCACATGGTTCCGATGGATCAGCCAAAAGCATCATTAGAAATGCTCAAGAGCTGGATGCAAGGGAAATTTACTACTGGTACAGATGATAGGTTTGCTCCACAGTAATGGCCTGATCTAAGCTGGCCTCCCCTTCTTCACCACATGCCAGCATTGTGTGCAGTTTGCAAAAATGTTGTCTGAGAAGGAATGGTCATGACTCATGACATGCTCACCTTCAGCAATCTCAGTATTTGTTTTCAGCAGCCCCATTTCATTTCTCTGTAAGAATGTAGTTTACTGACAAAGGGTTCGTAAAATTATTTCAAATGTGAAGTCTATAATAAAAAAGAACACATCATATACTCTGCTTATGACAATTTGTGATTAATTTGATTCAATACACATGAAAGATAACATTTACTGGCTATAAACATGGTTTAAAATGATCGGTTAATTCAAGATCAGCCCATACTCTATTTCACCAATGTTATATACAAATATATCAAAATAAGCAGAAGATGCTGTTGAAAAAGGATGGACGCAGGTGTACTTGACCAGTTAGTAGGAAAACGTATAGCGTAAATTGATCATTCATTCGAAGAGAGTAAAATATGAAGTTTATCAGTCAAGCATTCAACTATTTATGCTTCAACAGAATTCACAATTCAATATTCTCAAGAACTATAAACAAATTCAGCACAAGTGAGCTAGTGATTCCACAGATAACAAGTCACATGTAGAAGCCATTAACTAGAGGCTCTTACTCCATACATCTCCCTCAAGGTGACTATTGCCGGTTGAAAACCTGTCCTCAACGGAACAATTGCTGCCACTCTGAGATGCTGAGCATTACCATTTTTTGGTTTAGACAGAGTCACCCTACACATTTCTCCCACCAGAATTTGAGCAGCATCAACAGCTGCACAAAGAATCTCATAAGAAAACAAAAACAGGTAAGAAAGAGTAGCTGAAATGTTCCATGTGATTGGAACTTGACAGCAAACTTCAAAGTAGTGTAGCATAATTAGCTTGCAGATAAAAAATGGAAGTGATTCTCAGGAAAACTACATCACATAAAATAGGATTGAAGAAAGCAAATTTCAGGAGAAAAATAAAATTACCAGCAAAAGGGTTGAGCTTTGCAAAGTCAAAAAAATCGTCAGCAGAGCAGCCAAATAAAACCCTAGCTGCTCTATCAAAGCAGATAACTGTAAACACTTTGGTATCCGATGCTACTGAAATCTGGCAAAACATTCAATCCATTTCACTTGAGAAAAGTAAATCCAGAAAACCCCATGAGCATTTTACATTAAATAATCAGAAAACATACAAGAACGCGGAAGAGGCGTTTGGAGCCGGAGGAGGTGCAGAATTTGCAGAGAGAAATGGAATTATCGGGGAGAGCCCTCTCGCAAGCAGAGCAGACTCTGTAACAGAAACTGGTGTGATCAATGGCTAGAATCGTGCACATCAGTGTCGTCGGCTTCTCAGCTTCCATTTCTTTTCTTCAACTTTTGGTCGTTAGGGTTCTATTATCCTAATATCCCATCTTGTGAAGCTCGTACGATAAGACGCGCGAGTTTTGGAACTATTTTTCTTTGTTGAGAAGTTTCTGTCACACACTCACTTGTGTCTAGAGCTGACAATTTGGACTTAAATGCACGGTACTTGACTCGACGTTTTCCCTTTCAACACGAGCAACTTTTGTGGTCAGGCAAATCCGCACTCTTTGTGCCTAAATCCAACCCAAACCCGACCAAAACAAACTATAAGGACTTTCAGGTCTAGCTCGAGTTAGGGTTCCCAAAATCTGTTTTGCTAGCTCTATATGTGCCTCAAACACATGTGTTAATTTTACGTGTGTTTAGGACACTTGTAGACATATGTCGGTAACTAGCATAAAGAAAAAAAGTAGTAGAAATTTGTTGGTGAGTTGAAACCGTCACAACAAAATGATAGCGACCATCGTGACTAGAAATGAAAATTTATTCCCAAGTAATCCTTATAACCAAAAAAAATCATATTACAAATGTGAAAAACAAGAATTTCATTGTCATTGATGAATAACATTTTTAATCTAAATGCTAGTTTCGTTTGAATCTGCAGAGATTTATAGATAGCCGCAGGAAACTGATGTAAGACTCAAGACAAGAAGGAATTGAGCAAAAAGTGACATTTTTACCAGCAAAACTTTCACAGAACACTGCTAACCAATGTATTTTTCTTCATTCCCAACATATAATTGATGACAAAACGCATGGAAACAACAACGCTATCTCCTAATCTGCGCTAACACCTCTATTATCCTCAACTAAATGATTCCTAACCTTATCTCCTTCGCCGGACACAGTTTTCCGAAGAACAACTTAAGGAATAACAGTAGCTAAATGAAAAAGAAACAGAAAAAAATCTCTAACTCTTAGGTTTGAGATGCTTCACTGTCTCCCATGTGAAGTCTGGGTCGTCCCGACCAAAATGTCCATAGGCAGCAGTCTTCTGAAACCTGAATTTGCCTCCTCTCTTCAGATCAAGATTGATTGCGATCATCCCTGGCCTGAAATCAAAGTTCTCCTTGATCAAAGCCAGTATGTCCTTGTCAGGAATCTTCCCTGTTTTGTAAGTGTCCACAAACACAGACAATGGCTCTGGCATCCCGATCGCATAAGAAACCTGAACAATACAACGCCGGGCAAGGCCTGAAGCCACTACACTCTTTGCAGCCTGTCTGACTACATAAGCACCGCTACGATCCACCTTTGTAGAATCTTTTCCAGAGAATGCACCACCACCATGAGCACCCCAGCCTCCATAAGTGTCGACAATTATTTTCCTACCAGTAAGCCCTGCATCCCCATGAGGCCCACCAATGACAAACCTACCTGATGGATTGAGGTGGAAGATTGTTTTGTCATCAAGATACTGTGACGGAATGACAGGCTTGATCACATGCTCCTTCAGGTCACTGGCAATTTTATCATTAGTGACATTCTCATCATGTTGAGTTGAGATGAGGACGGTGTGAACCCTGAGTGGAACCATGGCTCCACCGTCATTCTTGTACTCAACAGTTACTTGGGTCTTACCATCAGGCCTCAGCCATGGACATGTTTTGTTCTTTCTCACCTCAGTCAGTTTAGCCCCAAGCTTGGTTGCAAGAACGTGGGTCAAAGGCATCAATTCAGGGGTTTCATCTGTGGCATATCCAAACATATGGCCTTGGTCCCCAGCACCGATCTCCTCAGGTTTCTTGGTGAGGTTTCCATGGACACCTTGAGCAATGTCAGGGCTCTGTTGTTCAACATTCAAAATGACCTTGCATTTATCAGCATCTAGACCAACTTCTGCTGACACAAACCCAATGCCTCTGCAGGTATCACGAACAATCTTTTCAAAGTCCACCTTTGCCTTTGTAGTAATCTCACCAAATATCATAACCATATTCGTTTTAGTACAAGTCTCACACGCAACTTTACTTTCTGGGTCTTGCTCCAAGCAAGCATCTAGGACAGCATCAGAGACTTGGTCACAGATTTTATCCGGATGACCTTCATTGACAGATTCAGATGTGAAGAGAAAAGTATCCATGACTGAGCTGTGACAGCAGAACACATATAGATGTAAGTTGCCAGAAAAGACCATGTTGTTCCTCAACAGTCAAACTACTAAAGATATGATATGATACAAAATTAAATCAATAGAACAGGTTAAACTGCTGGACTATGAAAACAGACAACTCCAATTTAAATAAGAGCAAAAAATGTTTCATACTTCTAGCTTCTCAGCCTCCACAAACTGCTTTCACTACAGGTTCCTTAAAGGATGCTACTAAGGTGAATAGTCCACAAGTAGTTAAACAAATCCAAAGTGTTAATCTAACTTCTCATACAGCATACTGCAAACACCCAAGGATTCATGAGAAGGAACCCACTGATAGCATATAGCAAATACCAACAGTGCCATGCATAATTCAAGATATAGATGGCACAATGCTATATAATTGTAAAAGAATACAAAGGACAAACATGTTCTGCGATAAGCCAGCTACCCTAGGATTCATCTCAGTTTGGCATAAGTGACTAGTGCTGTGAATTCATTCCGTTTATCAACGTTGATAACCACATTCATGACTGAATCTTGAGAACTTATTTAACCAAAACCAGTGCCATTTGAGCAATCAGAAAAAGGTGCAAGGCGGAAACACCCCGCATATCTTTCATACTTATAGTCCAATGAACACAAATGCTTATTGTCCTTATCATTTTGGTGTCTATGTCATATATTTTACATCTACAAACTCAAATTTTACAACGATTTCAAGGTCCATTTGTGAAAAAAAAAAATCAAATCTTCACCTATAACTGAAAGTAAATATAGAGTATAACTTGGTATTGAGTTACATGATAGCAAGTTGGGATCCAAACCCAGAAAACCAAGTTTTACATAAACTATATGGCAGGGGAAGAAAGATAACTAAATTGTAAATAAACACTTCATCACCAGCATATGCATGTAAACAATGTATTCATGTGGGTCAAGAATCACTGTAGAGATGATACATTTGTTACATAGAGAATTATACAAAAGTAAAAATGGGATGCATGCAAATTAGGTTTTGATTCTAATGCAAATTACACTGTAGCAAAATAGCAAATGCATCTTAGGTTGTTCAATGACAAAATGATAATAAATACATTCACAATTTATAGTGTACTATGTCCAGTGACATTGTAACTTGTAAGGTAACAAACATGAAAATGACACTAAACACAGATTATTGGTATCTCAATTGTAAACCCGCGTTCCTATCATTTCTCTTGTGCACTTTTGATCTCCAATCAGCTTAAACTATTATGTGCATTTTGCTCTTTGCTAACCATTGATTGAAAGTTAAAACATAAACGAAAACAAAATCATATTTTTAAAGACGACTAGAATTCCAATTCTCTAAAGCCAATAGAGATCTTCAATTTTTTTGTTCCAATTTCACACCATCTGTTTCTCTCATAGAGGCATAGAATAATATAATGAAATGAAAAAGAGCATCAGCGATAAAATAAAAGTATTCAGAAGTGAGTTGCAGAAGGAAAACCTCTGAGAATTTTGATGATCTTGACTGCTGCAACAAGAAGAAGGAGATGAAGGAGTGAAAAGCGAGAGTAACGAGGGCTTTATAGAGATCCGAAATTGAAGGTTGGGCTCGTTCAATGATATTCTCGCGCCTCTTTCTCGATCGGTTTCAACATTTTGTCTGCGATCCGCTTTTCCCGAACATGGGCCGGGTCATGGTTCACTTTCGGATCATCAATGATTCGTAAACCCGAAAGAACAGAGACAGAAACAAACCGTTTCAGTTCAGGTCCATTGCCACAGGTTTCGGTCTCCCACTTTTCAGGTTAGCCTATGTTCTTCGTCTTCGTCTATAGTTTTTGACTCGAGTTTTGGTTTTTGCTGCTGAGATTTCACAGCGACCAGAACAAGACGACTTTCAGCTTCAATTGCTAGTAGCAACTTCTCAGAAATCCCATATAGCTTTAGCTTCTTCTTTTGATTTGGGTTTTATTGTTTTGTCGTATGATTGTTTATTCTTCGAGTAGACAGAACTGAAGCTTAGTTTTTTTTTTATCTTTATTGTTTTGGATTTATCGTTAAGGAACCATTGTTATTTGATTGATGCACAACAATAATTTTTTTTCTAACACAACTAATGATTTGGTTCTTGCCTTCTTAGTTTTTCTACAGTTTGGTGATTTTCTTGTTGTTGCCGTATTCAAGTTCACTATCTGATTGAAGCATTACTTATATTGGACCCGTGAGTAGTTTGGGATTTAGGGCTGAGCAATCGGATGGATCATGACAGGTTTAGAAATGGAGTTCCTCTTCAGTTTCATCTTTAAAGAAACATACTTTTTTTTTTATTCGTTTTTCAAATTTTAAATCTATTATTGTGACTTTGCTGCAACCATCAAGGTCGTGTGCTAAAAGAGTTGCAATTTTCTATATGCCAGGTTGAATTCTCTAAGCACATCTACAATTACTCTTGAAGTTTTGGGCCATCAATTGCAGTTTTGTCAGGTATGCATGTTTTCTCTGTATCTCATTCCAGCCCGATCATCAACTTTGTTGTAGAACGTTTACTAATCTTTATTGTTAGTAACTTATTTGACTGTGGAAAGGTTTATGCCATCGTGGCAGGATCCCAATTCAAAGCATTTAGGAACTACAGTTTGGGATGCATCCATGGTGCTTGTCAAATATTTGGTAATTTCTGTTATCCCTTTGCTTTGAGGGGTTTTGTTCTGGTTATTACGATAAAACTGTGTCTAGTTGCATGCATTTCCTGGATTTGGCAGTTAGGCTTCTTCTTCAATAGTAAGTGTTCATTTAGCATTTGTTCAAAACATGTACTGGAGGCCTCCATATCTCCTTGGTTCTCTTCTTGTAATTTTTTTTTGTTTCTCAGTTCATAATTGAGAATTATTCGCTTTTTTCAGGAGAAGAATTGCAGAAAGGGAAGATTTTGCCCGTCTAAAATGAAAGGAAAACGTGTTATTGAACTTGGAGCAGGTTGTGGGGTAGCTGGTTTTGGTGAGTATCTCTCTTCCTTAGCAGTTTCGAAACCACTGTTCTGCTTAATGCAGTCCCATTGCCCTAATTTTACAGGCAGCATTCTGCCTAGTATGATATGGCATGCTCTTTTCAGGCATGGCATTGCTGGGATGTGATGTAGTTGCAACAGACCAGGTTGAGGTCCTGCCTCTCCTAACAAGAAATGCAGAGCGGAATACTTCAAGGATCATGCAAATGAATCCTGGTTCAGGTGTGATTTAACTTCTTTTTTTCTTCTTTGGAGTGTTGCATATCAGATTCTGATCATTCAATTTGTTACAGTAGCTCTGCTATAAAGACAAGCCATGAGACCCTGGGGTTATACTTTGGAATTTCAGATATTAAGTAATTTGAGAATTTAATTACTTTGGTAATATTCCTTCTTACCTGGATTATGTTCCTTGTAGATTCATTTGGTTCAATCCAGGTTGCAGAATTGGACTGGGGAAACAAAGATCATATAAGTGCCGTTGGTCCCCCATTTGACTACATCATTGGAACTGATGTCGTAAGTCTTTTTTATGCTTGTGTTTTTGCACTAGTAATATTGATTGATTCTGTTTCATAGTGTCCACATCTCAGTATGATATTGCAACTGGTTCATAAAGTTTGGGGCTCACTTGACAAAATTTGGTGTCGCATTTGTTAGAGCCTCACTTCTTTCGTGCTTTTTATATAAATGTACCTCACAAATTTGAGATGGGAGTTGAGAGGGTGCACTTTCTCGCTTACTTGGAATTATGAGGATATGATAGTTGGTTGCACTTTAGTGTATCACTAGATACAAGAATCATTGATCTATAGGGAGAAAGTCATTCACAAAGAGTGACTGAGTATGCTACCAAAGTTATATTTGAAATCTTGATATTGCGGTTATCGAATTTACTTGTCAATGCATCTGAATCAGTTGGTTGGCATTTCTAGTAAATCTTGTGCTGGTGTCATTCATTTTTTTCCCTTTTAGTTTTTATGCCATATTTTACTGTCTTACCATTTCAAGCCAGCCATTAAGTTTCCTGCCTGTTGGTTTTAAGGTGTATGCAGAGCATCTCTTGGAACCACTGTTGCAAACAATATTTGCGCTCTCTGGACCAAAAACCACAATTCTGGTATGATGTTTTAACATATAGCATTTTCTCTTCATAATCATTCTGATTAGTGCTCTCAGTTGTTACTACCATTTTCATGTAGTTGGGGCACGAGATCCGTTCTACAACCGTCCATGAGCTAATGCTTGATATGTGGAATAGAAACTTCGATGTGAAAATTGTTCCAAAAGCTAAGGTCTGTTCAATAATATTAAAGCCGTTGACCCTGATTACATAAAAACTACAGTATAATATATGTTGTGCATGTGATTTCAAAGTAATTGATTGGGATCCAATAAAGTGTGAATAACCTAAGATATGGTTTTGAATAGAAGCTTTGTGGTAGGAATACCTTACATAAAGATACTGCGTCAATGGTCTATCTACATGTTAATTAACGGTTTGAACTGTTCGTGTCACACTAATGGCTAACTCAGCAGTGGTTCTGTGGCAAATGAAAATGTGTCACAGGTCTAGTAACTGTTTGGGAATCCACTTTTCAGTTTTGAGCCCCAAATAAGGAATGATAGCTTTCCTTAATGTCGACTAGATTCATGTTAAAATCCTTAAACAAAATTGTGCTAAATTCAAACCTCCTACAGATGGATATTAAGTACCGACATCCAAGTATTCAACTTTTCATCATGACATCGAAAGCCCCGATATCCAGTGTGGAAAATACAAGTCAGATCTCTGGCAAACAAATTAAGAAGGTGGAAACAGAAGAAACCGAGCAAACTGACGAGACTACTGATAGGATGGATAAAACAGATGATTCTGGCGGTGAGAATGTCAAGGAAGATGTACTACTGACTAGACTCCAAGATGGGAAACTAAGTGACTGGGACACAAGAAGATATGGCTCCATGGCTGCTCGGCTTCTTCGAGATGTCAAGATAACTTAAATTTTCAGGGTGAGTATTTTCCGATTTATCCTTTCCTTCCATTCATGTTTAAGTCAAACAATCAATGTGTTATGTCCTGATAATAGGATTTGATACATGTTTGGTTATTGTGTTGCTTGCTTCAAACACATTCTTCTATTTTTGGTTGCAGCTCCAGGGATGTCTGTTTCTTTTCCCGGTTTCATTCAACTACCATGTCAATAGGAGATCATATATACATGCTCTCTTTCAGCTCAAAACAAAACTGGACTGGATGCATAACAAAGCTTTCAAGATGCGGATTCTGTGACAATCTTGCCAGTTCTTGTTTCTTTCTTTGTTTTGGGGGTGAATCTTGGTGTTTCTTGTTTGGGGGTTCAACAGTTACAAGGTTAAACACGTATATATTAGTTGTAGCTGCTGTATTTGAATTTTGAAGTAGGCTTGTGACAAGAACTTGTGCTTTTCATCATTCTCAAGTTGTCAGATTGACTCTATGATCACCTTTGAAGTTTATGATGTCATCAATCTTAATGGGTCAGTGTTGTCATGTCTATCCCTCCCATGAGCCATAGGATTTTGGTGGTAATTGTCTAATTGAGTTCTGTTATTGGCTTTAGTGCTTGTTTGGTAAAACTACTTGATGTAGAAAGGAGCTGGAAGTTGCTAGAGCAGCTGGAAGTAGCTGGAAGTTTTCGAATGAAGAAGGAGGTTATGTTTGGTAAAATAAACTGGAAGTAGTTTAATGTAAAAGTTTGTTCGACAAATACATAACTAGAAGGAGTTGCAAAAATATGAAATGACAAAAATGGGCATTGAAACTATAAAACAAGAATTTGTAAAAATAATATAATATTATTTTTTTGTTCAAGTTTGAGTTGAGTTGGATTTAAGAGAATAAAACTATAGCGGAATCAAGTTAAGAAACTCATAATTAAATAGCCCAACTATTTTGTAGACCTAACTAATAAGTAATGTATATCCAACAATTCAAAAAATTGAAAAATCATTATCTTTCTAATC
>JAYMTF010003594.1:0-14852 GCA_036897485.1 Pelargonium nanum | reverse complement strand
GGGCCAACTCCATAGTTTCAACAAGTACAGGTACTATGGTGACAATTTACCCTAACAAAAATAATATAAAACTAGTGTCTTGAAAATCAACTCATCC
Source organism: Pelargonium nanum (assembly GCA_036897485.1). Taxonomy (NCBI): domain Eukaryota; kingdom Viridiplantae; phylum Streptophyta; class Magnoliopsida; order Geraniales; family Geraniaceae; genus Pelargonium; species Pelargonium nanum. The sequence goes on along the minus strand of JAYMTF010003594.1, from coordinate 14,755 downwards.
TGACAAATCTAACAAAAAAATCGAAAATCTAACTAATTCGTGAGCTATTCCGTATACATACTAACTCGAAAATAAAAAATTGACACTACCAAATTGAGCCACAATGGCTAAAACATATCGAATAATCAAACCAAAGACACTAGAATCCTCCTCTCTAGTCTGAAGACCACGGACAACTAATAACGATTGCACTTGGAGTTCAAGACGACTATGTGGATGGTTTTGCCAACAGCCCATTGTAAACATCGGGTCTGCCATCTGATTTAACAACAAACTCGAAGGTTGATGCAAAACCACTACCTTCCAAGTCACGTTCTCCTTATTTGAAACGTCTCATGTTGTACGCGTACACTAATAAAAAAACTTACCGCAAATCTACGCCGTACTGAAAAACCTTAATAGCCCCTTAACTTGTTATTAAAGCAAGACTCAATATCTCAACGAGAAAGATCGCAATTTACTATCTGCAAATTCAAGAGACAGCCGCCGCTTTGAAAATCAAAAGCAGCCGTAATCGAACAAAAACTCTAGTCGACTCTCAAACCGACAAGAAAAAAGCAGCGCATATAATTACTTGACTTTAATAGCTAAAGTGACGAAAATTAACATGTTACAACCAGTTAATATGGAACATTTCTCTGCTGATAAAAAAAATATGGAACATTTCGAACCGACATAGAGTCTCACTTTAGAGACGGTGCCAATGCTATATTTTCACTTGGGTACGTGTTGTCTATACATGGGCCGCTCTACATTCCTCTCCCAAACCCACGCCACGTTTCATAAACAATGGGCCGGTTCAGATATTTCAGTCCGCCATCACTGGAGTCATTTTTCACTGTAATTGAACGTGTGCACTACGCGCCTCGAACACTACAGATCGATCGCCAAATAGCCCTTCTCTTCTCTTCCTCCCAGCTCTCAACACTCGCGCTGTTCTTCACTCCCTGACCCTCAATCCATCGACGCCGTGCAATCCCATCGGACCAAATCTTTCTCTTCGAACTCCATAAGTCTCAAAAATCAGAAGAGGAATTTACTGCTTAGAAATGGTAGCTATACAGCGGATTGATCGTGGAGATATATGGAAGAGCAAGGCTCGGTCCTTGCAGCTGCAGCTCCGAGATAGGTTTCGAGTCGCCGTGGATCGGCACTGCCGGCGACGTCCCATTTTTGCCGACGGTTACTTCTCCGAGAAGATGCAGCGCTGGCTTGGGCGCTTTCGTGATTTTCGCAGAGATTCGTTGCCTTCTTCCTCCTCTTTCTACCGTAAGCGAGGTACTGTATCTGTTTACCTATTTTTATACTGTTTTTCTTCAATTTAATGTTTTTGTGGTGTTTTTACGTGTGTCCTTCAGTCTTCTACTGCTGTGCTACTGTTGATTAATATGTGGAAATGATCTGGTTGTGTTTGTTAAGACAAATTTTGTTTATTTATGGAAATGCTATGGCTGTTTTTTTGCTTTTAAAAGCAAATTGAGTTTCTTGGATTTCCAAGATAAAGGTTGCCGCAAGATTGCTTTTGAAATCAATATAGTACTCTTAGAAAGCCCACATTTGTAAATTATTGTTGCTTCAGATTCTCGTAGTTTAGTTTAGAGGTTGATCTAAGTGATCTCAACATAGCCTAGCACTTGATTTTGTTGTGGTAGTAGGTCTGCTGTGTAGATATTGCTTTTGGTGTTAAGTTGCTTGAGCTAAGAAGCATTGTAGGTAGTGATTTATATGGCCTACATATTGCTGATGCAAAAATTAAATAATTCATTTGTTCGTTGTCAGGAAAGAAGGTACAAATTCTTTGCATCTTCTCAGTACCTATGTTGCACCAATATGAATATGGAATACTATAATATTAAACAACTAAAATCACACCATCTCTAGCTCATCAAGAGAACAACTTGCTATATCAAGGATTCCAAAGTCTTCAAATGAATCAAATTATATCCCGCTAAATCTCACATCTTGGTTTCTCCTTTATGATATTGAATAGGTTTTTCTCGACAAAAGTTGAAGATTGTTGTGGACTAACACCAAAACTTCTGCACTCTTTAGATTCAATTTGTTTCTTTTGAGAGAGTGAATAAATGATTAAGTGCTCCAATTTCTCTCACAACATGATGAGAAGCATGTGAACCCCCTTCTCTTTATTGCCTATACCAGTGCTTATTTTCTCTTGTTTCACAATTTGTATTTTTATGATGCTTTACATGTGAATGTGTTATGATCTTGAATCTTGATCTCTGTATTAATCATAACATGTGACTGTGAGATTCTTGTGTCCAACAGTTTCTAAGAACTTTAATGCTGAAGAAGATTCAACCATCACCCGTATGCTTCAAGCAGTGGCTATTCCTGTTATTGGAAATGTTTGTCATGTGTTTATGCATGGGCTTAATCGTGTTCAGGTTTGTGGAGTCGTTCTCTAATATGAAGACTGAAATAATATGTATTTTGTCATTTGTACTATTTTGGGATCTGAAATTGATCTGGACTCTATATGACAGGTGTATGGTGTTGAAAAGTTGCACGATGCACTACTACATAGGCCCAAGAACAAGCCTCTTCTAACGGTATGAATCATCTCTACAATTTTATAGATTTAAGTTTACATGTTGTTAGCGTGCTTTTAAAATATATATGATAAACAGCCAATGTTCAACTCCGTCTTATCTGCATCATTATTACCTCATACTAGATAGTTGTGAAGTAATACGTCATTGTTTATTTCATTTATAGGTAAGCAATCATGTTGCTTCTGTGGATGATCCATTTGTTATTGCTTCACTGCTTCCTCGAAGTGTTCTATTGGATGCTCACAACTTAAGATGGACACTTTGTGCATCTGATCGGTGTTTCAAAAATCCTGTGACTTCTGCATTCTTTCGATCTGTTAAAGTCTTGCCAGTTTCTCGTGGTGATGGCATTTATCAAAAGGTACTGTTTTATTACATTATTGTTCCCATTTCTTTGGGCGACAACCCATGCTAGTGTTAAAGCGTGTGTACTAAGTACCAAATAATTAATAGATGACTTGTTTAAAGTGTCCGTGCTAAGTGGTGTGGTATCATGACCCAGTTTTTGTTGTGTATGTTAGTTCATAGCTCCATGATAAAAATACTGTTCAGGAAGCTTGCCTAGATGTTGAGTGGATGAACGTCTCTTACTTTTTTCTCCTAGTTCCTCTTCATTACTTTTTGAAATACCTAATCATTGTTGTAGTTGCTACCTCCTATGAGAAGTTTACTCTCTGTATCTGGTTGCAACTTGCAAGTGTACTAGCATTCAATGTGTTACCCCTCCTCTCTTAGAAAATATCAATTTTGAGGGTACAATCTTTTTCGATCACTTGTTGAGAACCTCTCGTGTTTCCTTCAACTAGGGATTTTGTAACAGGTGAATATAGGTGTGGAGATATTTTGTCAACTTTAATTACTGCTAAAACAAACATTTCTCTTATGAAAAGGTAGTATTATGCGGGGAAGGCTTGTTATTGTCTATATATGCTTCATTTTTTTGTTTTTTGTTTCTATATTTCTTATTTCGTAACATTCTTTTGTTATTGTTTATATATACTCGGGTCTTTTGTTGATAGTTTCTTTTTGTTTCCATAATTTTTATGTTGTAACATTTTTCCTCATACTAACATCTTGCTTTTTGTGCCTGCTGTAGGGCATGGACATGGCTATATCAAAATTGAATGACGGTGGTTGGGTTCACATTTTCCCAGAAGGTAGTCGCTCACGGGATGGTGGTAAAACTGTGAGGTCTCCCAAAAGAGGTGTTGGAAGGTGAGTCTTCGTGCAAGACGGTTATCTGTTTTCTTGCCAGTTTGTGTGTGTTTCTTGTGTAGGGTGGGTAGGGTAGAGAGGGGTGCAATACAGAGAACAATATCTCATGCAAGACTTGTTTCTTGCTGGAAATATTAATTTCTTCCAAGTTTATCAAACTAACTTAATCTTGGAGAGATGTCCTCTCCTGTGAGAAATCTTGACTGTTTTTGTTTTTGTAGGCTTGTAGGCTGTAGCTGCTGTTGGGTGCCCTGTTTTCTTATTTATCTTCTCCTTCGTGTTAAAAAGTGTATTAACTCTATCAAATTCATACTGGTAGGTTGGTCCTGGATGCAGATAATATCCCCATTGTTGTCCCTTTTGTACATACCGGGATGCAGGAGATCATGCCCATAGGAGCAAACTTCCCTAGGATTGGCAAAACTGTATGTGATCTGTACTCTTGTGTGTTATTGCCTCGTATGGTTCTAAATTTATGCCAGCCGAATCCCAAAAAGAATGGGTGATTTGGGCAATCCCTTTGAAGTTTCTTTACAGTTAAATATTTGCTATGGCTATTTGCTTGTCAGTATAGTGATTTGCTAATTAAGTGGTAGCATAGTTTATATGCAAATCGGAACTTTCCTGCACAGCTAAATTGTTCAATTGCAGAATTAAAATTGGTTTGTCAATAAAAAAGTGGTCTGTTTTAATGAAAGTCGTCCTCCACTCATCTACATGCTTGCCAACTGCAGCTTTGCATGGCACATGCAGACACACACACACCCATTGTATGATATATTGTATGTATTATTTTCATTTGAGCATGTGTACTATTTGTATGTTGGAACCAAGGGAAGGAAGTGGGAGATTGGTGGTTTGATTCATTCTAATGACTGCTATGATAATGAATCTTGTTATATCACTTTATGACCTCTGTTCTATATATGACCTGGTTCGTTAGCTTTATAGACACTTTCTCACTTTTTATCATCCAGCAGTATTCATGAGATATTTTTTTTTGTACTGTTCCTATTTTTGCGACGTAGTTTTAATTTATTTTGGTATCTTAGGTGACTGTACTTATTGGTGATCCCATAAATTTTGATGATTTGCTAAATGAGGAAGAAACCCAAAATGTATCAAGGGGGAGACTTTATGATGCTGTAGCTTCGAGAATTGGTGAACGGCTATATAAAATGAAAGCCCAAGTGGACAAATTAGCTCTTCAGCAATTGGTTCATTCACAGACGGATCCTGTTAAGAGCAATGAACGGGCAGCTGGAATCATACAACAAGTTGATTGGGAATCTTGGGGTATGGAAAGTTATATAACCTCTGAAGATGAGTCAGGATCAAGACAAGAAATTCAGCATGGGACAGAGTTGAACCTAACCCCTCATGCGGAGGAGTCCATTTCTGATAAGCAGCCTTTTAGAACGGCTTTATCTCATGTGTCGAGGATGCGGAGTTATATGGATCCAACAGAGCTTGTGGGTTTTGCAGCTAGAGGCTTGTTTATGAACAGTAGAGCAAAAGAAAACCTGGGAATTGTAAGAGAGGTAGGCCCCTTGAAGGCGTGGAGAAATTTCTTGGAGGTTAATTTATCGCCAAAATGGAATTACTGCTAACAATATAGTGGAAGGAACTGACGCTCGTGTGGTCCACCCCTTCATATTAATATAGTGGGAGAATCAGCTAACTCTATATAGACAGGCAAAGGCAATTTGGAGATTAATGAGGTTATAGCAGGGATTGCATAGTTTAAGCCTAAATAATTAATTTTAAATACTTTTCAAGTAGTGTTTTACTCCAGTTGCATCTTTCTTACTCTGTTGTTTCATTGAATAAAACAAGTGATCCAAGTTTTTCACAGATTAATAAAAGAAGTTATTCAAGTTCAGTTCCTTTGTGCTTTGTTTTCATTTGCTATTTCTATATATGTCAAGGCTGCTGTAATCTTACTATACAGTAGCATATTATTAGTACTCTGTTATTTGTTGCTGTTCTTGTTTGTTTTCATGGTATGGTTTAGTTGCATGCTTGCAAGATCAGATTAGATTTTGTTGAAGATCTAATTACAGATATAGATGTAAATAGAATTATATTGAAACTTGTTATCCTATGTCAAATAGGAGAAGGACTGTATAGTGGCCTATATGTAGGTTATTAATATTAAATAGAATTAGATTAATTGAAGCTTTGCTGGTTTGTATTGGAATCACACACAGGCTGTTCAGGAAGCTTTTATTGCATTTACTTTGAAGTCTGGCTTTGCTGGTTTGTATTAGAATCACACACAGGCTGTTCAGGAAGCTTTTATGAAGTCTGAAGCTCCATGGCCAACTATATAGAATCTGACTTGGATTTAATACTTGGTGAACTCCATCTGACAGGGAATTTACCTATTATAGCTGTTACATTCTTCCATTAATCATCCTTTACACTGCCAGGGATGTGAATTGCAGAGTATATGAGAAATTATGTGATATATTGTCAATACCTGTATACGTTTTTGCTTATTGGACATATCACAAGGGTTACAGCACCTCTTGATCCTTTGGTTTAGATATAACCCATTGTCAAGTGCTTGATAAGATACATGACTTTCTTACGTTTACAACAATAGAACCACTAATTCGTCTCATTGACTTGGCGTCAACAAAACAACTCGATCATGTGTCAGTATGTAGGATTTTTGTAGAAGACTTCCACGCCTAGATCACTACCGCCAAAACAGAACTCAGAGTTACTCTTGAATTTCTTTTGGGGCACGCCTCTTGGAAGAGCGCATGTGGGTGTGTGTGCCTGCGTGTTGGCCCGCGAAGCCTAAGAGTCTTAAGTCACACATGATTTCATGATGAGAATCATAAACGTCATTTTTGAAAAGGTCCCAAGAGAGGTCGGAAGTGAAATGAGTCGACAAACAAAATAATTTCGGATCATCTGAGTTGGCTCGGTCCAAATGAACAGACCCATTTCATGTGGACCTCCATCACATACCTAAAAAAACAGAAAAGAAAATGTGACTACAGATACGACAACGACAAGTCGGTTGATACCCCCATCAACAGTACGACATGTCGTGAGTGTTACCCTCGTCTCCTCGTCTCCAGATCGAGACCAAGACCCACATCACTAAAAAAAATTGCAGACAAACACAATGTCTACACTCCACAGCATATCCGAATCTTCTTCGCCGCGTCTCATTTCCAGACAAAGAGATCTGTTTTTGGTCGTTTGTGTCTACGGTTTCTCTGAAAACGAAGGTTACGTAAGGATACTGTTTCCTCGTCAATTACCTAGAAATTTCATTGAATCTAGTCATCTTATTTGGAGCAATTGTCTCGAAATTCTGGATCGATTAGGAAATATGCATGCACTTACTGCATCATTGTTTATGGTTGTGGTCCTAGAATATAGATTATTGCTGAATCACTAACCATAACCTTAAAGTCGCCTAAAAAGTGTTGACTTTTTGTGCCCAAACCTCTTCAGCTCATTGTCTGGATCGGTTCACATTAGTCAGGAGACAACTTTAATGTCACACCAAGGGACAAGCTGATCAATGTATTCACTCTCGGAAAATAATTGTTTTGTTTTATTTAATTTATATTCATTGCTTAATCAATTTTGATTCTTGCCTGTCTGATTGCATTTAAACGCGGTAAGGAGTCATTTCAACTTTTAATCTGAGGTCAACAATGTTAGTTTCCTTGTTTGCCTTGTCATGAAATGGACACTGTTTTCTTCCTTATCCCTTGTTTATGTTTTTAATGTGAAAATTGTGGAATTGGGTTTGTAGTAAATCTTCATGGTAGATTGTTTGAACAGACTTGTCTAATCACTACTTGTATGGAAAGTCATGAATATCCAGGAAAATGATGTGAGAATTTCAGGAATATGTTATGCGGGGTTGGTGCCTATTACTTGATAATAGGAGTTTAGAGAACCAACTAGCTGTGGAGTGATGTTGCACCTAGACTGGGACGGGTCTTGGGTGGTTAAAACATATTGAGATCATTCAGGTGGGAATTCAGATTTGTAACTATACAAGTTCTTTGGTATAAAAAATTGGTGTTAAGAATCATTTATATACTTAATCCCTTTGTCTACTTGGCTAAAAGTTGGGGTGGAAAAAAAACACAAAAAGGTTGCTTGGAACCATATTAGAATTCAGACAGACTGAGGTCATTGATATTAATATATGAAATTTGCCGTTTGAAGTGCTTTTTAATCAGGTTCAGTCAACAATAGAAAAACATGTTGCATAGGGTTGAAAATGACAAGATGGCAAGTTTAAGTTGTCCACCTAGTTTATGTACTCTTTGCTAAAGTTGTCGATTAATTATGGCACACCATACGTAAGAAAGGGCTAACACGATATAAAAGGCCATATTGGGCTAAGGAAAATTACTTAAGAGTAGCGATTGCCTGCTTTGAATTTCAAATAGCTTATCTAGTAGAGTAAAAGAGAGAATGACTGAGAATGCTGTGACCATTCTACTTGAAAAGCTTGTACCTTTTCTTGAAAATGAGGTGCAACTGTTGAGTGGGGGTCGGGAAGAAGTGGTGAATATGAGAGGGGAACTAGAGCGCATAAGGGCCTTCTTGAGGATTGCAGATGCGTTGGAAGAAAGTGATCATGAAGTCAAAGTATGGGTTAATCAAATCAGAGACGTTGCTCATGATGCTCGGGATGTTCTTGATGAATACACTATTCTCTTGGCCCATAATCATGGGGATGGCGTTTATGGCATTCTGCATATGTTTTCTTGCTGTATTAGGAACTGGAAAGCTCGTTATCGAGTTTGTTCCGAGATAAAGGGCATCAACTCCAGAATCAAGAATATCTGTAAGGGACATCAGAGACTTCGTCACAGATTCGTAGCTGAACAAGGTTCAAGGTCCAATGGTGCAGGTAACATGTGGCAGGACCGCCGAGGGGATGCCCTTCTTCTGGACAAAGCTGATCTGGTGGGCATTGATGAGCCCAAAATGCTGCTGGTTGGGTGGCTAGTCAAGGGCAGTTTGGGACGGGAAGTAGTGTCAGTTGTTGGACTAGGAGGGCTTGGGAAAACTACCTTAGTGAAGCAAGTCTATGATGATACAGAAGTGAAGAAATGCTTCATGGCACATGCTTGGATCACTGTTTCTCAGTCATCCAAAATAGAGGAGCTCCTGAAAGACATGGTTCAACAACTTGTCAGAGTAACGAATAAACCAGTTCCTCAAGGAGTTGACAGCATGAATGGTGATCGGCTCAAAACAATAATCAAGGGCTTGCTGCAGAAAAGGAGGTATCTGATTGTCTTAGATGATGTGTGGCACATAAATGAATGGGATGCTATCAAATATGCATTGCCTAACAACAATTGTGGCAGCCGGGTAGTACTCACTACACGCAATACTGATCCGGCATCTACCTCCTGCATAGAATCCAACGGTAAAGTTTATAACTTGGAACCCCTGCCTGCAGAAGAGTCTTGGACTCTATTTTGTAGGAAGACATTTCAGGGAAACCAATGCCCTTCTTATTTAAAGGAAATTTGTGAGAATATCTTAAGAAAATGTCAGGGACTGCCCCTTGCAATTGTGGCAATAAGTGGTGTTTTGGCCACAAAAGACAAGCGCAGGATAGATGAGTGGGATATGGTCTGTCGTGGCCTTGGTGCTGAAATTGAGGGCAATGACAAACTCCAGAATTTGAGGAAAGTACTTTCTCTCAGTTTCAATGATTTGCCATGCCATCTAAAATCGTGTTTCTTGTACTTGAGCATATTTCCTGAAGATCATCTAATTGAGAAGACGAGGCTAATTCGGCTGTGGATTGCAGAAGGATTCGTTGAAGAAAAAGAAGGGAAGTCGTTGGAAGAAGTTGCTGAGGACTACCATAATGAGCTCCTGAACAGAAGCCTGATGCAAGTGGCAGGAACAACAGGCGATGGAAGGGTAAAAACCTGCCGCATCCATGACCTTCTGCGAGAGATCATCATATCAAAATCCAGAGATCAGAACTTTGCATTGATAGCTAAAGAACAAAATGCAAGTTGGCCTGATAAAGTTCGACGCCTGTCAATACATAATACACTCAGAAATGTACAAGGAAACAGGTCTGTTGCTCAATTACGTTCACTATTTATGTTTGGGGTGGAGGAAAAGTTATCCTTGTATAAATTGTTTCCTGAAGGCTTCAGGCTTCTTAGTGTATTAGATCTGCAGGCTGCGTCTCTAAAGCGGTTTCCAGTTGATGTTGTCAACCTTTATTATCTAAAGTATCTAAGCTTGAAAGGTACTAAGGTCAAAACTCTTCCAAGATATATAGGAAAGCTTCAGAACTTAGAGACCCTGGATCTCAAACACACCCGTGTCACTGATTTGCCTGTTGAGATCCTGAACCTCCAACGGCTTCGCCACCTCCTGGTATATTACTATGATTTTAAATCTTTTCATTTCTTTCACTACAAAAGTGGTTTCAAGGCCCTATCAGGAATTGGAGGTCTGCAAGCCTTACAAAGGCTTTGTTTTATAGAGGTAGACCAAGACTCTGGCATGATAATCAAGGAATTAGGGAACTTGCATCAACTGAGGAGGTTAGGCATTCTAAAGTTGAGAAGAGAAGACGGTTTCGCTTTGTGCTTAACCATTGCAAAGCTGAGAAATCTCCGTGCTCTGTCAGTAACTGCAGTAGAAGAGGATGAGATCATTGATCTGCAACACCTTTGTTGTCCTCCACAGTTTCTCGAACGTCTATATATTTCAGGTCGTTTGAAGAAGTTACCAAATTGGATACTTTCACTCCAAAGCCTGGTGAAGTTGTTTTTGAAGTGGAGCTGGTTACAGGAGGACCCACTTCTACTCCTTCAAGGGCTGCCCAATCTTGCACATCTTGATTTGCTTGAGGTCTATGGTGGGGACACGTTGTGTTTCAAGGCTGGAGGGTATAAGAAGCTGAAGCTTTTGGGTCTAGATAAATTTGATGACCTCAGACAGGTTAAGGTGGAGGAGGGAGCAATGCCATGTCTTGAAAAGTTGATTATACAGCGCTGTGAAGTGCTGGAGACGTTGCCATCAGGTATTGAACATCTGACCAAGCTGAAAGTTCTAGGATTCTATAATATGCCTGATAAATTTATGAAGGCAGTGGGAACCGATGAACAAGGTGAAGGTTACCGGAACATTGCACATGTTCCAGAAGTTTACTTTAACTACTGGAGAGACGGTGGTTGGGATGTCTATCCCTTGGAAAGATCAAGTAAGAAGGAGGGTTCTCCTCGTCAAGGTATTGTCATGAGGAGCCATGAACACCCTCCTAGCTGGAAGTAGTACTATTCTTTAATTTTAATTTTAATTTTGTTGTGTGTATATTGTAAAGTTGTCAACTGTAACCGTTGTTTGCGTGCGTTGTAAAGGGTAGCTGCGGACATAATTTATGTATGCATTGTAAAGGGTAAATGTAACCATTGTATATGTTGTAAAGTGTAATTGTAACATAAAGTATTTAATAAAGAAAGAGCTTCTGCTGCTTGTTCATTCACATGTTTGTTCTGTTTGCATTCTTTTGCCATTTTCTTCTGCATTTTTTCTACATTAGTAGGATCATCTTGAAGAGCTTCACTCCTTTTACTTTGAAGAATGTGAGCTTCCTTTTAATGTTTATGCACATACTTATATATATATATACATACATACATGACTACAAGTTCATTCTGGTTTTAGTTGTTTATGATGGATGCAGAGATCAAGCTTCACTGCACTGATACATTCAGTTCTATAGAACTTAAAGTTCCTCAGCTGGTTCTCAGCCATAGACAGTTTTGAAAAGAAGACATCAGTACTGTAATCATCATAAATAGTGAAATTTCTGGTCTTATGCATGAAAAACAGCTTGCTTTACATCTCAGGTAAACCATTTTGAGTATGATGTTTATAAATAATGTAAACAAACTGGCAGAATTGCTTGTCATTGTATAGAATTAACATGTGACAACAAAGGAGAAACTGAAAAAATAACAGTCACCCCCCAGTGTAAGAATTTACAACTAACTGCAAGTTGTCAGTAAGACCTAAAAGGTCTCAACTACAAAACATTGGTTTACCTGAAACATACTAAATATACATTTCCATGGAATGTCTCTCCCACAAATAGAAACCACTGTGCCTAAAAATCTAAACAATAACAAATTTCAAAGACAAATTTCTTTGGCCTTCATATATTAGCAGTAATGACAAATCATGGACTTATATTTGTCACAACAACAATTTTTTGTACCCACATAACTAAACTACCAGAAAAAAACTAACAAAACCAACATCCCCAAAAACCTATAACCCTTCTTTGCATCTCCTTATATACCTAACACATTGAGCTCCCAACCAATTCATTGAATAAAACAAGAATCATCTCAAGAACAGAGCTCATAGACTCAAGAACAGAGCTCCTCTGTTTTCTCTGCAACATTTTACTAGCAATCATGGGATCAAACATGCCCAAGGACATGATCTCCGATCTTCCCGACCATATCATTCATGACATCCTCTCCCACCTGCCATTAAAAGAAGCTACCAGAACCAGCACACTCTCGAAACGATGGAGGTACTTATGGAACTCATTTCCCAATCTTAACTTCGACGAGTGCATCTTCACACACAGGCTCATCTACGACCCACGCGACGAATTAGAGAAGAAGAAGAATTTTGTGGACCATGTCGATAGCTCTCTGTCTCGCCGCGTAACTGACCTCAGCATTCAGAAATTCAGGCTTCACATGACCTTCTTTGACGCCAATTTGTCACCTAGCATCGACAACTGGCTCGACATTGCTCTGGAGAATCATGTCAAGGAGCTAGACCTCTGCATTGTGAGCCCCCGGGGACGGACTCGCACCAGAGAAGACATCTACAGCATCGCCCAAAGGCTCTTTCTTGCAAAAACAATCACATCTTTGAAGCTAGCAGGATGTGCTGTGAGACCAAATGTAACAATCAAGCTCTCGTCTCTTCAATCACTGTCTCTTCACCGAGTTCACTTGTCCGATGAGATCTTGCAGACTCTGCTCTCTGGCTGCCCCAAGATTCAAGAACTCAACCTCGAGCAATGCAGATTGAGAAGGTTCCATGCCACCAATCACAAAATGAAGTCGATTTCTCTGCAACGTTGCTACCAATTGGAGTCTGCTCATGTCGAAAGCTCGAGCCTGAAATCATTTACGTACGTCGGAGAGAAGAGGTACACGAGACAGAAGCTTTATGCAGAGTGTGAAATCAAACTATGTGCTGAAAATTTGGTGAACTTGACACTGATGGGTGCAAAAATGGTGGACAATTCTCTGGATGATCTTTCTGGGTTTCCTTTGCTCGAAACGATAGTTTTACATGGATGCGTAGAGCTCAGATCGATAAAGATCAGCGGAGAGAAGCTCAAGGCTGTGGATTTGGAGGAGTGCAAGGAGCTGGAAGCTGTGGAAATGGCTGCACCAAATCTGCAAGTTTTGAAATATTGTGGTCAGTTGATCGCTCTGTCTTCTTCTCACCGTTTGAGACTGAGAGAGGCTCATATATCTCCATATTTTGATGTCGAAAATGTGGTCGAGACCGCGCGGTTTATAGAGTTTGTTGGCAAGTTCAGTGACTGTAAGATTCTGAAACTGTTCTGTCTCCATGATAAGGTACTGTATGCAGCTTGCTCTGTTTTCATCATTTTTGCAAATACATTTGTTGTTGTTGTTCATGTTTTTGTTCTCTTTGAAGGAACTGACCATCCCAGTGGAGATGAGAAAGAACTGGAGTGCTCCTTTGAGTCAGCTGAAGCATTTGAAGATTCACATGGTGATGTCACCAATGAACTATGCTGAGTTTGTGGATGGCTTGCTTTGGATGTGTCCTGATCTTGATCTTTTAGAGGTTTTTATGGAGCTTCAGGATGTGGGCTTGAAGGTACTTTAATTAATTTTTGTCCTAAAAAATACTAGTATTTTCCTAGAAAAACATCAATTAGTTCAAGTGACAGAATCATGATTCATGCATGATTATAACAGTACAACATTGGAGAAGCAAGGAAAAGACAAGAACCAGGATCATCATCATCATCATCATTGGATGATGGTGCAATGTCTGATGAGCAGAGAAGAGTGAGTGGTCTGAATCTGAAGCAGCTCAACACAGAGATTTGGAGAACTGATGTTGCCATTCCAAGCATCAATGAGAAACTGAGGATTCTGAATGAGGTGAAGATGAATATTTTGAGGAAAAATGATGGAACAGTGAGTGACATCAACAAGAAGCTAAAAGCTTTGAGGAAGTTGAAGAAGGAGATCTTGAAGACTGATGATAGTATCATTAATGACATGAAACAATCATTCCACAACTTTTGACATCCTCAGCTGATTCAACATGTAGACACACACCAATGCTGTTTACTTTGTAATCAATTGTGTACATGTGTTTAACAATATTAAAACAAGTTTCATTAACAATCCAATGTTAAATTTATATTCATAACCATAGACCATGAAGAGCATCATGAACTAAACTTACAACAGACACGAATACAACTCTTGAACACGAATGACGGATCAAACCATAGCCTAACTTGTTCAAGTCACTCGCGAGTCTCGGTTCTTGTACTTTGACAACTCATTTTGATAAACATGTTGTGTCGGATCTTAAACTTCCAACAAACACGAACACAACTAAGAAACACGAACATCATCGGATCTAATCATAGCATAGCTTATTCTTTGACAACTTCTCTTCCAGATATTTTTATTTGTTTATGTTAAAATGGGAGAGTCATGACCAGGCAAGAATAAGGAATAAATAAAAGGGCGCGTGAAGCCAGGCGAGGCAGGTGCGGTTGGGCCCACAACTACAACAGCAATGTGTTGTTGTGTGTGATAAATGTTAATGTTTTAACTTTTAAGCATCACATAAAGTAGTGACCAATTAATTAGGGCTGGGCATCGGTCCAGAACCGGACCGGACCGGAC
>JAYMTF010003593.1:0-14856 GCA_036897485.1 Pelargonium nanum | reverse complement strand
TAAATTTGAAATTTCTTGTTTTTCAACATTCATAAAGAACTACAAGTATAAAATATAAAATAAATAAACAAACTGGTATAGAAAAGGCTTTCCCAATTGCTGAAATAGTATATAAGTATTAGCTTTATTCAATTTAACCCTATATAATTATATGCAACCTAGGTAGGAATTATTTATGAGGCCACAATGATCATCAATTCTGATTCCATCTGCATGTATTGTATGGTCTTCAATCTGTGCAGTTGTAGTTTGACTAGTCCCCTCAACCTAATTATGTTTAGGATTATTTACATTGTAAATACCTACAAAAATTAAAAACCGTTATATTTACATTGTACTTACCTACAAAAATTAAAAACCGTTTATATTAGCTAATGTTGTATTAGAGTTGCGATGAGAGCCAATGTTGCATGGCCGCTTGGCTGAGAAGAGATTGGGAAGATTGGAGTCAAGTGAGAATGAGAGCGATTGAATCTTTCTGAATGTTGATACAGAAGATTTTCAAAAGTTGTGTTGTTCCTTGAAAGCCAAATATGCCAAAGACTGAGCATGAAAATCGAAGACCAATGTCGGTTTTCTTTTTTCGATCTGAGGAAAGATTGTTGATGCATGAATTCATTATATTGATTTGATCATGTCGAATAATTGAAGTGAAGGCCTCGTTTTTGGCCTGAGCTGCGAATGGAGTTGAAATCTCCGGCTATAATATTGACGCCAATGTGTACTGAGAAGGTCAGTACACATACTATAAACCCCTCGTATTTGTAAGTTTACCTTAAAAATCTTAAAAATTGCTTATTTTATTTGCAAAACACTAGATTGACAACTATACTATAAAACCCTCATGTTAATTTATTGATTTCACTTGTAAATCCTCACTGTCATAGTCTAGTTTTTCACTAAGGAAGACACAATTTCATGATGTTTGATAGTAGTTCTGGTAGTGAACTCAACTGTCTAAAATGACACTTGTAGGTGGGATCTCACAATGTCCCTTTCACAATCGTCTAGTGTATTCTCGGTTCATTGATTCAATCTTAAAACCTCAATGTATGTGAATTTCCTTTTACAAACTCTCATAATCTATATTAATTTTCGCCGGGAAGGCACTATCTAACATTGTGTAATTGTAGCTTTGGTCGAGAACTGTATGGATCCACACTTATAGGTAGGATATCTCATAATCACATATCATATTCATGGTTCATGTGTCCAACCTCAAAACCTTCTAGTTTGAGAGTTTATAGGAATGTAGATATGTGTAACCTAAGAGATCTTGTGATTCCCCCTTACATTGAGCAAACTAAGCTCACTACTTTGTCATTCACCAACCTCTTGTAAAAAAATTAGCAACAAAACACTCTTGTTCGAAATTGTATACATTCTCACTAGAAACATGTATAAGCGAACATGTAAATGAAACAAGTAATTTACGAAGGCTACCTCATACCAACACTAGGGATCTTGCCTATTGGATTACAAAGAAGCCAAACTTTGAGCATATATATCATTCAATAAATTTCATGAAACCCATGAAGTAGGGGGAAGGTGAGCTGATGCTACATGATTTTTGAGTCAATATGTTAAGCCTCACGTGCCTTACAAGATCGTAATAACCCCACACTTATTACATGTTCAAATGCATTGTATCTACTCATACATATCATTTGATACTCTTTGGTCATCACCAATCAAAATTACAGAAGTATATTACTCAAACAAATCAGAACCAAGTTCATTTAATATAAATATCTGGTATATACTTTTCCCATTGAAAATTCTCAATGCAAGCACTCTGTAGTCCCTCAATATGTATTTTTCCCTTGATTCACTCATATTACATGTCCCCACAACTCATCTATGATAGATTGATAGCCAAGGTCCCTTGGAGAGCTCTCCACCAAAAAAAGCTCCATTTGCCTTGGCAAGGTGATGAGGAGAGAAGCTTAAAAATTGCTTTCTTTGCTTATTCTATGGAAATGTGAGTAACGATATTAAGGTCAAATAAGACCAATCTTTTTTTAGTGGACACATTAAATCTTGTTTCCTTCATGATTGGTAACCCAAAAAACTATAGATTCCTATATGCTCTTATTGTTAGGGAAAAAAGAATTGATGCCTCGAATCGAGGTCCCCTTCCAAAATATCCTCGACATTATTTGGCAAGTAGCAACAGTCATGTTGATAATTCTTCCACTTTTAGGGAAACGCTCCATAGTGAAATAATTGATGGAATGACCTCATAGCTACTAATAAATGCACTATGAATAACATGTCTCTACTTGGTGTCAATAATATAGTCATCCATTTTATATTATAGTAGTACAAGTCTTGCTCATTTTTGTGGTTTCATATGTGAAAGTTAGTTAAAATGTTTTAGTAGTAGAAAAATCAGTTCCGACCTATACTGCATTGATAAAACTTATTTGGGAAAGACTATTTAATTATAATGTCATTCGTGTGTTTAAACTTCTTGTGGCGAACGTTTCCATAACTATTATTCGACATTTTCTCTTTCCTTGGCTAACAGTCTCCCGTGCTAGTGACGACACATTGAGGAAGAGACTATTTTTAATAAATAAAAATTGTGATCCGTTGGGTTAGCCCCAACATTTCTTTTTAAGTCTTTAGCAGACGAACTGACAGTTCACTATATATATAACATCGTGGAAAGGAACCCTGCTTAGAAGCTTACAATCACAGTTTTTACGGAGAAAGTGCCTATAACAACGATGTTGAGAACTTGAATTCGAAGAGCTTCTAACTCGTATTTGAACTCATTTTTCCATTTGGCACCTTTTCGGAGTCATCACTTATCTCCCAACGATAAGTAACCTTTCTTGTACTTTAGGTCTTGCGCGGATTTTTCCTGAGTAATCAGTTTCTCTATAGCGACGAGGACTTTTGATGGTTGTTGCACAAGACACTCGAGTGTAGACTGGAGGACGGAGATGCGGAATTCTCGAAGGTGGATTTGGAGGGCCTTGAGTGGGCGAAAGGCGAAAGCCCTCATGTTATGACTCAACATACCCTTCGTTGCGACACATAGCATAGTACCCTATACGGTGCCTTTCATAAGAGAAGTGAATAAGAATATTTATCGTGTGCCGAAGCTCGACCCTTATAATGCCAACATGGGGACTTAAGAGGATTCACATTAGTGTTTCTCGGAGGAGGACGGTCGTGCGATACTTGAGGGCTTGGAGCTTCGTGTCTCGAACGCGTGGGGAAAGAGGAGGAAAATCACCAGGAACCCCACTCATGTTTAGAGCAAAAACGGCGCAAAAGATTTTGTCAGTAGATAAGCGAACACTTTGAAAAGAGTTGGGTCGGTGCCCATCAGAGTCGGATGTGGACCGGGCGAAGGCAGAGACGACATGGTCCTAGAGTAACCGGCATCATTGCATGGGTGTGGGGAGTCTCAACAACTTTGATTGATCCGGTCCCAGAGATCCACGGGAGTCCGGAGGTTGCGAAAACCTTCTCGAATTTCTTTGGCCGAAATTAGTTCTTCGCGGGTTTTGGGTTAAACTTTTCCCCTAATCAGAAGTGTGTCTAACATTTTTTATCTTTAGTCCCTCAAATTAGATTGTTAGCAGGAATCCAAATTCGTTGGGGACGAGTATCGCAGGGAGATCCACGTGAAACCATTGTCAATATACCAGTAAAAAAACAAGCGTCAACTTGTTCTCGAAAATGAGACCACCTGGTTTACCTGTTTGATTGATGTCAACTAAATTACAAAGTAAACACGTTGAGACTTGAACTGAACTCCTGATTGGAGTTGGAATGGGCCTATACTCACAAAGCGCTACATCGCTAAGCAAAACCCAAGGGACCCTTGGATTTCACCTCAGGCGTAAGAATAATGATTCTAGTCATGTGAAAGATGTATATGCTTAAGGAATTCTAGAGAGAGTTTTGAGAGTGAATTGAGATCTTAAAGTGGGTAAAATGACATAATAAATTTTAAAATCCAAAAAAGATTCAAATCTCATGTCTTGGGGGAGTATTTATATTCATGAGGCTAAGATGAGAGTGGTGATGTGTCGCGTTGTGATTGATTGCAAGTGGGCATGATGATGTTATGCTTTAATCATGATGATCTCATACTTTGATCATGATGATGTCATGTGCCCAAATAAGACTTTTTAATCATCATCTGATGATATCATGATTATGTAATCATACGACCACATTGATGTGGCGATAATGTCTATGTGATGGTGTAATGTTGATGTCATTTCTTGTGATCCATGAGATCTAGCAAATGAGCATGTTATGTGGGTCCCGCAGGGGAAAATAATCTTGGAAGCGAGATTTGACCTTCAAAATGGGCTCGGATGTCCCTCAGACACACCCCGTTAGATTTGTATGATCACTTATTTCGTCCGGTTGATCTAGGTTGACCGCAAAGCATATTTTAAAAATATTTGTAAAATTGTTTTGGATAATTAGAACTAGACTTATTATGTGTTTTTTTCCTTTTCCAAAACGAATTCTGATGGCTTCGAGACCTATCTAATTGAAACCGTAATAAATAAGATGAAAGTCCAAGCATCTATTTAAATTGGAAAACTATATAGTAATAACTTTTCTTATTTGTATCTAAATTGTTTGCCCAACTAATAAAAAAGTTAGGCTAAACCAAAGTTGAGTAACCATATATTACTTCAAACGGAACTTAATAAATAGTTAGGTGCGATTCCATTAATTCAATTGAAGAATGGATAAAATATATAAGGCGGAAGCGAATGCACATCCCGGCAAGAGTGACGATGCAGACCATTCAACTACCGGCTATTTATTACAATAGCTGCATAAATATCATCTTGTGTTCTCACACACAACTAGCAAAAATAAACATGCTACAATATTTTTCCAATCCTCCAAAAATATTGAGGTTACAGTTCAGATTTTGAATTACTTAAAATTAATAATTCGAATTCAATCTGAAATTGTACAGATAGAAACAGATAAGTTCCATATATTTAGTGCAAAATGAGCAGATTTGTCAGTTCAATTTGATTAGAGGTGACAATCTCGTATCAGATCAAATTTAGTTTGGATTTATGATTGAAACCTTAGATCCGATAATATATTTGGATCGGATTGAATTAAGTTTTTTTTTTGGATTGAATTAGATCTAACAAACCTGCTCATTTTAATGTAAAATGACCAGATTTGACCGCGCCAGATCTGAAATTGATCGGATCGAATTTTTATCGGATTGAATTTTGAATGCACGCAGATTCGGATCCAAATTGGTAGCTCCAAATATGATCCTTATTTTTGCAACAAAAAATGAATATGAACCGATCGAACTTGATCAAATCAGATCGATTTTAAGTCGGATCGAATTTCACATTCCAACGATCGAATTCGGATCCAAATTATCAGCTATTTAGCTCACCAAAACATACCCCATCTTCAAACTCATTTGCTTCCCCTTGGTTTGGCAATTGTTTTGCAAACCTACCTCCCTTCCCTTTACAATAAAAGACATAGATCAGTCCATACGCTTTGCCTTAATAAATTCATTAAACAGCACATTCCTTGGACCACTGCCTACAAAAACATCAATAAAATCAACTCTGCTCAATTTTGGCCACGACTTGCGCAAATTGGAACTTTAAGCTACATTTTAATACATTTTTTATCCTTAAATATACCCATGAAAATTCATGAACCGCTTATCCGAAGAAGGAAAATAATGTTAGGTTAGTTGGCAAGTAGTAGACTGATGAGAAATCAATCTCAACAACCAAAGCTAGAAAACATGAGCCCGTGAACCAAAAACGCGTCACCTATTGGATTTTGGGCAATCAAGATACTTATTTTGGAGTGTTTTGGTGCAAAAACCAACCATAAAAACAAATTAAAGTGTGTGTATATAGATGGTACATTTCGTGAGCAATTTGTTAAATGATGGGATCAAATGAGATAGAGCATGGGTTTGTACACTCACCGAGGAGTGTGTCATAGACCCAAAAAAGTCCCACCAACAAGATATGCAGTCAATTTTGTCTATATTTAGGTCACACGTTAAGTTTGTTGAGTCCATTTTTTCTTCCTATTGAATTGCCTAATATAAGTTTGATACTACGTCAACAAGTAAATAAACAAAAGTGACCTCTCTCTAGAGTTTATACTTTTCTTTTTAATAAAAAAACAGTATTTTTATTATAAAACTTAACGAGAGAAAATAAAAGTACAAAAAAGTTGAGAAAGAGAAAAAATACAAATGAAACAAAACTAACCCAAGACCGAGACCGATTCGTTACACCAAGAATCAAATGAAGAAGAAGAAGAAGAAGAAAAGACAACTGAGACTAAACTAGAAAGAAGAGAAAAATTATAACTCTTAATTTTTAAAATCGTGTTATCGACTCCAACCAATATATCTTGAAATAGAAGAGCATTTCACGCAAACCATATGTGTCACATGATCACAAAGCAAAACAATTTGCTGGAGTGACCGAACGAACAAACCACCATTGAAGCATGCTTGACCAAACGCGAAAAGCCCAGAAGGATCATGGCGCGGATTACAAAAATCAGTTCCGAGAGGGGCGCTTCAATCTCCTGAAGTCGATCTATAATTAACCTCAGTTTTTAGAGTCCTGTGCTTGAGCGTCCAATTCCTTGCCAAAAATTCAACTTGTTGGTGAATTGTCACTTAGGGTTGCATGGGAAGCATGAGAGTGACGTATACCACGTTTCGGATTGGTGATGATAGTCGAGATTGGTTTGAGACAAAGTGCAGTGACATGCAATGGGAGACTACACGATTGAGAAAGCTCCGAAACCGTGGCCTCCAAAAAAGAGTTTATCATAGGAACGTTAGGAGTTGGATTAGAAATGATGCACCGTTACCAAACAAACGCCAGTAAAAAAAATTAATTTTGATGAAAATCTTTAGAGACGCAGAAAATAAAAATAAAGTATAAACTATAGGCTACAAAACAATTAGAGTTTGATTAACGTGGATGGTGTTATAGTTTGTTGGTCATTTGGCATTGAGTTTATGGGATGTCCCCGAAGGAACCGC
Organism: Pelargonium nanum; assembly: GCA_036897485.1. Lineage (NCBI taxonomy): Eukaryota > Viridiplantae > Streptophyta > Magnoliopsida > Geraniales > Geraniaceae > Pelargonium > Pelargonium nanum. Next base: position 7,805 of record JAYMTF010003593.1, on the reverse strand, counting down.
ATTGAGTTTATTATTGAACTTAAGAAAGTAGTAAAATAGTGTAATATTGTAGCAGTGAAGCAGAGAAAGTGGAAGAAAGAGAATCTCGAGAAGATAAAAGCATAAGGATCACACGTGATCAAAGCTCAACTCTTCACTCTCTCTCTCGTCCTCTCTTTTTTGTCACGACGTAATCATTCACAGAACCAGACAACCACCCACCGTCCCCACCACCACCTCTCTCATCATCTCAGCCATTCACACTCTCATCCCAAACAGTCCCTCTCTCTCTCTCTACTGTACTCGTTCACACCTCTCTCTCTCTCTCTCCTCTTCTCTGTATATTAACTCCATCGCCGGCAGTTTCAGCGACATAGCTCACAACTCTCCTCATTTTCTGGAGAGTTACATTTTTTCAAGATGCAGACGCTCCTCTCGTCTCTCGCGATTCTCGTCCTTCTCGGCTTCTGCAGCGCCGCCCCTGAGGACGCGAATCAGAGAGCGACCTATATTGTTCACATGGCCAAATCCCAAATGCCGGCGATTTTTGAGCACCACTCCCACTGGTACGACTCGTCGCTCAAATCGGTGTCCGAATCAGCGGAGATGATTTACACCTACGAAAATGCCATCCACGGCTACTCCACGAGGCTGACGGCGGCGGAGGCGGAGCTGCTCGAGAGCCAGCACGGGATTCTCTCCGTATTGCCGGAGGTGAAGTACGAGTTGCACACGACTCGGACGCCTGAGTTTCTCGGCCTCGACAAGAACGCCAATTTGTTCCCGGCGTCTACGTCGCAGAGCGACGTGGTTGTCGGAGTGCTGGATACCGGAGTCTGGCCGGAGAGCAAGAGCTTCGACGATTCCGGGATGGGGCCGGTGCCGAGCAACTGGAAAGGCGAGTGTGAAGCTGGAACTAATTTCACCGCCTCCAATTGCAATCGGAAACTGATCGGTGCGAGGTTCTTCGCCAGAGGTTACGAGATGACGATGGGACCCATTGACGAGTCCAAGGAATCGAAATCTCCGAGGGACGACGACGGTCACGGTACTCATACGTCCACCACGGCGGCCGGGTCGGTGGTGGAGAGCGCTAGCCTTTTCGGGTACGCGCCGGGGACAGCGCGTGGGAGGGCCACGCAAGCGAGAGTCGCTGCATACAAGGTATGCTGGGCCGGCGGGTGCTTCAGCTCCGACATCCTGGCGGCCATGGACAGGGCCATTGAGGACAACGTGAACGTTCTTTCCATGTCGCTCGGCGGCGGAATGTCCGATTACTACAAGGACAGCGTCGCGATCGGAGCTTTCACGGCGATGGAGAGGGGGATTCTAATCTCTTGCTCCGCCGGAAATGCGGGTCCCAGTTCCTACAGCTTGTCAAATGTGGCTCCATGGATCACAACAGTAGGAGCAGGTACACTAGATCGGGACTTCCCTGCGTTCGCTAGCGTTGGAAATGGACTGAATTACTCCGGCGTCTCGCTCTATCAAGGCAATGCTTTGCCGGAGAAGCTGCTGCCGTTAATTTACGCCGGCAATGCGAGTACCGCCTCAAATGGTAATTTATGCATGATGGATACACTGATACCGGAGAAAGTCGCCGGAAAGATAGTGCTATGCGACCGTGGAGTGAACGCTAGAGTTCAAAAAGGCGCTGTGGTGAAAGCAGCCGGCGGCGCCGGCATGATTCTGGCTAACACCGCCGCTAACGGGGAGGAGCTAGTGGCCGACGCCCATCTACTTCCTGCGACGGCGGTGGGCGAGAAATCCGGAAACGCCATAAAAAAGTACTTACTCTCCGATCCGAGCCCAACCGCCACAATTCTCTTGGCAGGAACCAAGGTCAACATCAAGCCGTCGCCGGTAGTGGCGGCGTTTAGCTCCAGAGGGCCAAATTCAATCACATCTGAGATACTGAAACCTGACCTCATCGCGCCAGGTGTCAACATCCTAGCGGGATGGACTGGCGCAGTAGGCCCCACCGGATTACCAACGGACAACCGGCGCGTGGGCTACAACATCATCTCGGGCACCTCAATGTCCTGCCCGCACATTAGCGGGCTGGCGGCCCTACTAAAAGGGGCCCACCCGGAGTGGAGCCCAGCGGCAATCAGATCAGCACTGATGACCACAGCCTACATAGCGTACAAAGAGGGCCCATCCCAGAAACTACAAGATATCGCCACCGGAAAACCAGCAACACCGTTCGATTACGGTGCTGGACACGTGGACCCCGTGTCAGCCCTTAACCCGGGGCTCGTCTACGATCTAACGGTCGACGATTACTTGAACTTCCTGTGCGCCCTCAGCTACACGCCATCACAGATCAACATGCTGGCAAAGCGAAACTTCAGTTGCGACAGTAGCAAGAAGTACAGCGTGGCAGATCTGAACTACCCATCTTTCGCCGTTGCTTTCGACACGTCATCGAGCGGATCGAACAGCGTTAAATACACGAGAACACTCACGAATGTGGGGTCCGCAGGGACGTACAAGGTGTCGATCTCGTCCGATAACCCGGCGGTGAAGATATCGGTTCAGCCCGATTCGTTGAGTTTCGCGGAGGCGAACGAGAAGAAATCGTATACGGTGACGTTTACGTCGGCGGTTTCGATGCCGTCGAGTTCGAGTAGCTTCGGGCGCATAGAGTGGTCGGACGGGAAGCACGTCGTGGGTAGTCCGATTGCTGTGAGCTGGACGTAAACGGCGTAGTTTTATGATTCTTAATGGAGCTGGTTTGTAGTGTTTCCCATTGTTGTTCTCTGAGAAAGAATACATCAAAACAAAACCCAGCAAAATTGGGGATGTTTTCTTTACTCAGTGTACAGTTCCTTTGACAGTATGGTTTTTCTTTTTTCATGTCTAATTATGGATTGTTGAACACCAAATTTGAAGTATTAATTTATATGCTATTTCATGATATTTATATAATGTCTCAATTGGTACAATAGCATTACTTGTTTTATATCCAGTTTTCAATAAAGCAGAAGATTGAAGAATCAGTTGGTTTGAGTGATTAATTTTGGGAAGGATCATTATTAGATTTGGATTTGTGGAGAAGTAGTATGATAATTGGCCGGTCCCTACCAAATTGGAATCGCGTCCGGAACTCACGCAACTACAACTTGAGAGAATTTATTCGGACAAATCCTTTTCCAAATCCAAGTGACCATGAATAAGCATCTAGTGGCTCCAAAATGATAATAAGAGAAACTTTTGTACGAGGAATAGAGGAGTTAGAATTTGATTTCCTCCTTCCTTGACGGAAGAATGCAGGAACTAACCTTAACCATGTGAATTGTGATGTGTCTGTTTTTTATGGTCAACAAAGCACAAAAGGCATTGTTTGTGTCTTGTCTAGAAGTTAGAGAATTTTCTTAAGTATGGTTAAGTTTCAATATCTATCTTCTATCTCAATGTCCAATGTCAAGGTACGGCCAGCGGTGGCGTCTTGTGACTTGTGACCTACGAGATAACACACCGTAAAACAGCCACCCTGAAAGTGCATCTGGCACGTCGCCTCAAGCATGAGAATGACTTCGGCTACAACACACGATTGCTCAAGAGAGCATTTTAGATAGAAAGTAAAGAGAGTGATACATGAGTACGAAGATCATTCTCTCTTACCAAGAGAAGAATATTTATACTAAACCCAAAAAATATTTCCACGTGTCGGCTCATGATTGGTTAATAGTGAGGTTGGGTCTATCTTGGGGGCCTACTTTGATGGTTGGGATCTTTGGCACTCTTGACGCAAAGCATGTGTTCGCCCGAGCGATTTGAGACATCTTCGTATGTCTTTCATGCTGCAAGACGTACGTTGAAATTGTAAGAAACATCTACTATGCATGCGGGGTAGCATCTTAAGACTTTAATGTTCATGAGTTTTCTTCGTGTTGGCTTGGCATGACAAGCCCTCTCGATGTGATTCAAGAGGTGACTTCACATGGCTGATACTCTTGTTAGATCATGCAACCTTTTCTAGATCTTCAATCGGGCTTCAGAGCCGATGAAATAGAGAAACATGGTCACAACCAATTTCTTGTCGCAACAGCCTTAATGGCTGTAAACGACAAGAACGGAGGCAGAGGCGGAGGCTCCAAGCCCTGTTACTTGGCATAGCAACTTTGGCTATCTCCTTGGAGCCAATTTGGCTCCTCTTCACGGCATATGAACTTTGGCTCATCTCCTCGACATTGCAAATTTGACTCATATCCTCGGCATAGCTAATTTGGCTTCTCTCTTTGGCTTAGCCATTTTGGCCTTGGACCTCATACAAGTTGAGGCCTTAAGAGCCTTTTGTTTGGGCAAGTCTCTTGTAATCACATCCGGGAATAAGTCCGTGGAGCCGTGTTTTGGGAGCTAGTATGCGGAGTTGCATGACTGATGATGTGGTGTTTTTTGGGCGACACATGTCATGATGTCATTCGTTGGCTAAACTTAAGATTTTTCGGGTAGATGATGTGGCCTGATCTTGAAGACATTTATCAATGGTCAGAGTGGTTTGGATTTGCACTTAATTTCACAGTTGCTTAAGATCATATCCTACAAGTTAATCAACTTAATTTCATAGTTAATACTCCGTATATGAATTTGAGTAGGAATGCATAGGCAGTGACATGTTGGAATGAAAATGGAGTGATTCTGTGATTCTTGTTGAGCTTCATTGCTTTCACCATCACATAAAAGACTTTAACTGTTAGGTGTTTGCTGATATTTACTGTGCTTTTATTGTATGATCACACGTAGCTAACAACTGAGATTAAGTGTTGTGTCAATTTTAGTTGAGTTTCATCTATGAGACATTAAATTCATGTGTTGAGGTAATGTGAATAATGGGTTGCATTGAACTGTCAAGGTTCTGGCTATTTATTGGTTGTCTTTCTTGTAACAGGTGGTGCATCCTGCAGACCTATGCTTGTCGCCGAGCTAATGTTGGTCTAGAGACAAATGTACTGAGGTTTGTTTTATTTGCAGGACGTTCAATGATTCATGCAAGAGGCTTAAGATCAAGAAGAGAGATGTGATGCCATTGGTCTAGGTATGCTTCCTTGACTTGCCTACTAGATATACCACTCCTGTAGTTGTTTTTTTTTTTTTGAAATCAATGGAGTAAACTTTTATTAACTAATCAAATCATCCGTACATAATTGTACTAACAGGATAGGGCCATTAGAACCCGACCACACTTCAGGACCTGCACTACAAACTGACGACCTAGCAATATGATGGGCCACCTTGGTTGCTAATTTACGAACATAACGAAACTTCAAACTAGAAAACTGGGACAACCACTCCGTAGTTGTAGTTATTGTGATATAAAATTGCGAGAATTTATTGTTTTAACACCGTTCATTTTTCAGAGATATGTGGCTAAAACCTGGATGTCTTACTCTTCCCTATAATGCAACAGTATATCATATCTCTTCTCTTGCAGTATAACTTTTTGTTTTGATTTCTTCCTTAACCCTTAAAATCACACATGGGCTGCAACTGTTTCTCTTTTAAATGCATAGCAGCAATCTCTTTTACACTAAAAGAAATAAAAAATACTCGTTTTAATATAAAAATATAAGACAAACAAAACACTCATTTTAACACCAAAGTATTATCCGACCAGGGATGGATGTTAAAACCCAAATATTTCTTGTTCGGGTGAGTATTAATATTTCTTGTTCGGGTGAGTATTCGTAGTTTTGATGGTTGCTAAATTCTGGTTATTTATTGATGACACTATTTATTAGACCAAATAAAACAAAAACCGGCAGCACACAGAAAAACGTAAAAATTCCACAATTGTTTCATTATATGATTCCGGTAAGAGAGAAGTCAAAGTTAAAAGAAGAGAACAATGATATAGAAAAGTAGAATCGCATAATCCCAAATTTTTAGTTGAATATAAAAAGGTGTCATAATAGTAACAAGGAATCTAACCGACTGAACTATTGTTATAATCCAAAATTTTCTCCTAAACTATTTTTAAGCAGAATGGAATTAATAATTGTTAATAGCCATTTGTCCATTTCCTGTCAAGCAGGCAACTCAAAAGGATAAAATCATCTTATCTTAACTGAAGAAAACAACAGGAACTTCCCCAAAATTAGTGGCATTCTATGTCATTTGAAAGGAATATCTAGGTGAACACACAAGAGTGGATATACTGCAACATTATTCATTTTTTTAAATTAGTTTTTAACAATCTTGTTTAGTCATTTTCATTTTGAAGTGATGACTAAAATTAAGTCGTGCATCGGTAAAATATAAAATGAAGTGGCTACATATAATGATGCACGTGAAATCCTACTAAAATGTTGATCATCTCTCATTTTAGCTGATCTACATTGAATCCTTATTTATAGTTGAATATCCTATAGTACAATATTTTGACACCATTTGTACATCATTGTGTGAGAGAAATGCTTTGGATTTTTCATCATTTTATACTCATCACATACTCCAACTTTTGAGAATCTATGTTCGGCCATTAGTGAATCCTAGAGTGAACATGTCTAAGAATTGAATAATAACAACTATCACGTCTCCAGAATACGACCACTTGCTAGTTGTACTAATTAACATATATATTAGCCTCTCTTTTTTCCTTGTGTATACAAGTAAATTATTGAACTAAATCTTGGCGTTTTTTTCTTCCTGTTCTTAACTTATAAGAGACATGATAATAATGCAATCCAGTGACGTGAAGATTATTACTATAACCATGCAAATGGAGTGTGGAGACATTTTGTTGTCTATAAACTTAGATCCAAACAAATATGTCCGTCCACGATGAGGTGACACTTAACCACTGGGAGTTGCAATCCATTAGCTTTCTTTATATATCCATTGGAAGAAAAAAAGAGATTCAACTATATGGTGAGTGCCAAGCAAAGCTGTCCATGACATGGACAGCTACAAATTGTGACATTATTTTTGTGTTTGGGATTCATCTACCAAATTATTTGATTCCAGATGTTATTGTTTCCTTTATCGAATCTAACACCAAATCGTAAAAATAACATTAAAAGCTATATTGTTAAGAGACCTTTTAACAGGGATGGTTCTATGATGATTGATGAACTCCTCTGATGGATGCATCTTTAAAAAGTTAAATTACACGCAGGAAACTACTAAAAATGTGTTAGATTTGGTATCTAATGTGGTTTTAAACTATTGCCTTTGAGATTCAAAGCCAAATCTTTTAAAATTTTGTCTATTATTGTAATGATGTTGTTCTTACAATAAGTAGGATGCTCACAAATGCATAGGATATACCAGTAATTTTGGTTTAAATTATTGTATATAGCTATTTTTTTGTAGGCAATACCTAAGAGAAGCTTGAACCTGAGACTTTGAGGGGACCAAACGCCGTAAGTCTCTTGCCCCAATGATTATTGGTAATATTTAGATTATATTTTAAAGTAAATTATTTGTAAGTGAACCGCTATTTCATGTGAGGTTGTGTGTGTTGTTACTCCACACAACCATTTTAGCAATTTAATTGGAGATCTCATTCGTTCTACTCCTCTTCTCTTAAACCTGCAAAATATGATCTATTCTAAATAGAAGCTCTTTTGAAACTAAAGTCAGATAGTCCCCTGCTCCCCTAGATAATCTTAGAGTAGAATTTTTATGTTTACCTCTTCAATGTTTGTCTCTTTCTATTTATATTCATCATTTTTTACATTTTTTTGTTAGTATTGTTAGATAGAGTTATGTTAGAGTATAAAACTATTATTGTGCCTTCAACTATCAGCTTAAGCTTTTAGTTGAATTGGTTCTTTACATTAATTAACATACATATATATATATATATATATGGGCTTGAG
>JAYMTF010003592.1:0-14865 GCA_036897485.1 Pelargonium nanum | reverse complement strand
CTTCATCAGTATAATACACAAGACCAACATGCTTATCTACAGCAGATTTGAGTGCAATTCATAATAATGGAGCTCAAATAACAGTCTGCATCAGTGATCAGTATTTCTTGTAAATGGGTATTAAACAATATAAGCTGTATGAGTGTAAATACTAAGAATCAATGAAAAAACTCATCTACCACCACAATTACATTCATATTAATATAAAAAAGATACAATTAATATAGAGTGTGATGAACTGACTAAAGCAGAAAAAAGCGGAATTGGGATAAGGAAATCTAACCTGAAGGAACTGAGCATAATTTCTAAGAAACAGTGGGTGGCAAGAATTTTCCTCAACCTTCTTTCTGTAATACTCCTCAACACTGTCAGTGTCAGTAACTCCGGCTCCATCAAGCTCAAGCCTTGAAGTCAGATGTAAGGATGCATCCACACATTCCTTTTCATCTTTGGAGGTTAAGTTATCAAGTTCATTTGCACGGTATAGATCTGTAGCCTGCATTAATCCTGAAAACATTAATTAAAACCTTGCTAATATTTAAACATTCATAGAGCAAAAATGTAGGAGGCATGCATCACCTGAATGTGATCCTGTTCTGGTCCATCGTCTTCGTCATCATCTATTTCCCAGAGAAAACGAGCATATGCTGCAAGAATATGGCTGAAAACCAGGCATTGAAGGTGGGTAAACTTAGTCCAATTTTGTGAACGACCCAATATGAAAAAATAAACCATCTTGGTGAAGATGTATCTTAAGCTGGTTGAAGTGGAAATTTCAATATGCGGCTCTTTCTGAAGGAGCCAGGTGACACAGAAACTCGGAAAGCACTCACCTATCTTCAGGAGCAGCTAGTGCTGCACGTTCAAAGTAACTTGAAGCTTTGCATTGATCATGATGGAGCTCCCATGTCAACTTAGCATACTGCAACAAAGTCTCACCATCTTCAGGATCTGCTACCGTAGCACGAAAGTAATAATCCTCGGCTTCATGAAGTTCTCCTTTAGACTGCCAGAATAAGGTCAAACTAAAGAAAGATCACACCTTGACCACAAAAAGGAGTAGGTATAGCTAGAACTAAAATGCATCGAGCTAAAAATATTTTCTTCTTTATGGTTTTTACCATTAAATCATTGATCAATGTAACAACTTCATGGTTTTTACTAGATGGTTAAGTGACCAATTCCATTTCCTTGATCCAAATTTAATTCCATTATGCCAAGTCTGACCCAATCTTAGGCCTAAACCTAGGCCTGGAGCAAAAAGTATAGCAAAAGTGATTCAACATGTACCATTTGATCATTCCATCAAGCAAAAAGAAGTAAACTAGGACATCAAAGACCACCACTATGAGGTTGATCACACCAAATAGACTAGAGAGATGTACCTCAAAGCATGCAATCAGACCATCAGTTTATGAGAGTTTACTATAGAGGAGAGATAATTGATTCACTTGGAATCTATGACAATCTACACATTCTAGATGGAAATTTATGTAGCTCATCCAGCACATTCAGTAAGAAAAATGGGTGTCTAAGATCAGAGTTTACAGACAAAAATCAATCTTGAGTTCAGTATTGACATGCATTTCTTTGATAATTATTACCAATCTAAAAAGAAGATTAAAAAGAAGAAGAATTGAGCTCACCTGTAATATGTGAGCATAATTTCGTAAAAATAATGGGTTGTTAGGAAATTCACCAACCATCCTCTTATAATAATCCTCAACATCACCACTACCATCAATGTTGGGTAAAGATAAATCTGCACCACCATAGACCTGTTCATCTTGTTCTTTGGAGGTCAAGTTCCCAGGTTCATTCACACAGCATGCCTCTTTAGTCTAACAAAAATCCTAAAAGCATCAGAACCCTTCCAAGAATATACACAATAAGCATTCACATAGTCATGATTACTAGGTGAAAAAGACAGCACCTGACTGTTATTATGTTGTGTTCCATCTTCTTCATCGCTGTCTATTTCCCAGAGGAAACGGGCATATGCAGCAAGAGTGTGGCTGAAGAGGCAGAAATGGAAGGGAAGTAAGTTTGTAGTGGGTAGTCTGATTTTAAAGAATGTATCAGGTTAAATTCACACGCAATAAGGAAAATGAACCATGGGGAAGATTAGATTTTGACGAAAATTTCTATCTGCCTTTTTTTTTTCCTGAATGAGCTAGGTGAACATAGATAGCACCCACCTGTCTTCAGGAGCAGCTTGAGCTGCACGCTCAAAGTAACTTAATGCTCTACATTGATCATGATGGAGCTCCCATGTCAACTTAGCATACAGCAACAAAATCTCACTATCTTCCGGATCTGCTAGCGTGGCACGAAATAAGTAATCCTCGGCTCCATGAAGATCTCCTTTAGACTGCCAGTAAAAGGTTAAACTAAAGAACAATCACACTACGACCGCAACAAAGTCTTAGCACTTAACAATTAGAAAATATGCAATCTAAAAATGTCATGTACTATGTGGTTTTTACCATTTTATCCAACAATTTTACATCAAAAAGCTAACCTTCTTCAAACAGAAGATTGTCATAAGTGAGGCTTTCTTTAATTAGGAAGCAACTAACAGGCATGTTACTTTTTCAAGCTATGAATCTTTATGTCTTTTAGGGAATATACATGGTAAAGACAGATATTCATCCCCCCAAAACTATTTTTCAGGTAAAATATTAGTTCCTCTTCACCCAAAGGAACAGAAACAATGGTGGCAACAGCAAAAAGAGCAAATAGATCAGCAGCAATCACTGTACAGAGTGCATATGTTGTTGAGGGCAAGAGGCTGCTAAAACAACAGGCTTTGGCATTAACAATCAAAAGCTGCACAGAGGAGGTTGCTCTTGTGTACAGAGTGATACTAAACTACTAGAACCATTGGTTTATGATATCGGCCAAATATTGTTCTTATTAAACCAGGAAATGTAAATAAAAAACCACCAATATGAGGAAAAATCTATATAGTGATTCATCATTATATTAGGTTATTATTCTTAAGAGTATTTACTATAGAAGAGATATAAGCTATACTTATGGAAGAAGAAAAAAAACAAAGGAAACCAGCATTAGTAGACGATACTGTGTAGCTTCATCTTCAATCAGAAATGGGCGTGGTTAGGGTCCACAGATAAAAATAGACCTTAAATTCAGTAATATACCACTATCCTAATTTCACACTGCCTTAAGAAGATGATTTGCATTGTGGATTTGAATTGCAATTACAGATCAAATAACAAAATAAAATGAACTGACCTGCAATAGCTGACCATAGTTTCTTAAAACCAAAGGGTGGGAAGGAAATTCATCAACCATCCTCTTATAGTACTCCTCAAAATCACCACTACCGTCCAAGTCTGGCAAAGTAAAATTTACAGCACCACCATGATTAATCAGTTCAACTTCTCCTTCAACGCTCAAAGTCTGAATTCCATTCAAACCTCCCAAACCACCATCTAACTCCTCTCCCTCTTCCTGAATCAATCCCATACCCGTCTTCCCAAAACTGAAATCACCACCTTCTATACCCTCACCAATCGTAACAGTTCTCTCCAATGCTTCTTTCTCCTGACCATGCCAATTCTTTCCTTCATCCCCACACTCATCATCCACACTATATATGCAAAAAGATGGTTCTGTGCGCAACATCGACTCGTTATGTATGTCCAAAAAAATTATTTGCTGTAGTTGAACAATTATAGAGCTCTCCTGTACCAAAAGATGTAAAAGCTAATCCTTCCGAGTAACTATCAGACCAGGCACTACAAAAACCTTTCTTCAGGTTGAAACCACTTCATTCTTAATTGAACTCAGATAACCCAGATGCCAAATAACAAAACAAGATGAGTAGCACGAGAACGATTTCAAATTCGGTGGTGGTGCCCAGCAAGAGAGGAGGGATTGGTGCAGCTATTGTTAGTCAAATTTCTATCGGGACAGTACGAGAGTGGATCAGGGATTCATAAACTGGGGCAGATGAGCTCCTTAGTAGTATTAGATTCAAAACTTCAGTAATGAGCAACACAATCCACCATTCTCTGACCTAAGGAGCTCAATATATGAGATGGATTAAGTCAAATACTTTATTATCGAGCACGTTACCTAGAATCAGGATCTGGGTAACATGTAAATGCACCAAAAAGAACACAAACAAGAAACAATGAAGCAATTGTCATGTCATGACTAATGAGATTCTATTCAAATATACAAGTCACAAGAAAGCATTTGGATATTCATCTTGTGAGCTGCAAGTACCAAGAAACATGTGATCCCTTCTCGGGTCAAGTAAACTAAATTGTAAATAAAACTCTTCCTTTCTCATCACATGATTTCTTGTTTTGTTTGTTTGTTAATATATATTTAAACTCTTGACATCCCAATCAGTATAACTATGACACTATCATATATCATATGAAAATCAGAATTGCAACTAGTTGTGAATGCTCAAATTTCGATTTATCGTCATTTAAGTCAGCACCGACCAATCTTCAAATCACTCTGTACATGTGTTTTGAGGAGATTTGGACTCATTTTCAGTTTCATTGCAAATTGAAATAAATAATTTTACAAATACTTCAAGAAAACAAAAAAAAAAAAAAAGAAGAGATGACTGAGAGATTCATTCAAGATTCAAACGCAAAGCTTTTCTGAAATAAAAAAAAAAAAAGAAAAAATAAAAAGAAGCAAACCTGAATTGACGAAGAAAGGAAGGAATGGGGAGAGATGTGGAGGTGGAAGCTTATCCCAATGCATTGGAGAAGGAGACGACGCACGAGTAGTGTACTCAGACGTGTCACCTCAGCTCACACGCTCCACCTCAACACACGAGGACATGAGCTCCATCAATTTTGATTTTTTTTTATAATAAAAAATATATATTTATATTAAAAAAAAAATTTATCAGCAACAGGACATCATACTCGAACTAACAATTTTTCTCACTACCCAAGAAGAGCGTCGCCTTAAACCCCACCCCATAAATCTATCACATACCCAAGAAGAGCGTCGCCTTAAACCCCACAATGTACCTTATGTATACCATTTATTTCTTATTTCTTTTTACATCCTAAATCGTCAATTATTTCAAACAAAAAAATAATCATCTTGTCACGTGCACAACGCATATTTCATAAGAGATGAAGTACCAAATTTGGTTTTAAAATATTTAAAAAATATTCGTAAATCTTATCTACCAAAAAATTTAATACTCAGATTCCAAACAATGAATTCAATAGTTTTGAGATTGTTGTTGTTCAATTCCATATTCAAATTTAGCACTCAAGATTTGGGTTTAAGAAGAAAAAAACACTCAACAAGCAAACATATACTATTGTTGTTGTTTTCTATATATCATGTTGGAATTCATATTTCAAGTAGAGTAACCAAGATTTGGTTACACCAATAATGTATGTCATGTGTTGTGTTTATACGATGCGTTTGACAATCTTTAGTCTTATTATCCCTAAGTACATTTCGAATTGTCTTTTGGACATGAGAATCCCATATTAGAGTATAAACTTGTTTGCATAGAGGTCTATAGCCAAGTGGACCTTTGTTCAACAATTTTCTAGCAACTCCCTATAAATTCGAGAAGTTTTCTCTTAGGAAACTATACACTCGAGGTCATTTGTTCACATTTATACTTTCTTACACATTTAGCACTCCTATTTTTACATTTTAAACTACAGACTTCATTGTTAAAAGGATCCAAAGAATTCAATCTTTATGCAGGTCTTCGAATGCGAGTTATAGTTGAAAGATTAATTAGAAGGTTTTTGTGCAACATCGAGTATAATCAATGGTCCATCAGATTGTAGTAGTTTACACCATATAGCGTGTTTGACTATCAATGACTGATATTTGACGTTTTTCTTCACTCTTAACTCTAGTGTGAGAATGAGTGACACGGTGATCAAGATACAAGCGTAACGTGACGATTGATCATACAAGTTGATAAAATTTTCTATAATATCCCGAAATAGTTTCCACATACAAACTCCCTACACCACCTTAAATTAGCTGAAGCAAAACAAACGGTCAAAAAACACATCAATCTCCATTCCTTACGCTAAATCTTCCATTTCCTTCTCCATATTTGATATTTCACTTAATCTCATACCCACTTTTCGCTGGTATTGTGGGTGTTCGTGCCATTTCCTCTCTCGTCGTCCTCCTCCACTCCGGCGGCGGCGCCGGCGGCGAGAGAGATAGCACAGCCCATTTGATAATAATTAATTAATTAATTAATTAATCATGCCGACCTCTTCCATTCTGCAACCATTCCAGTTACTGGAAGTGAACCTCATATCCGCCCAAGACCTCGCTCGCGTGTGTCGCAACATGCGCACCTACGCGAACGTGTGGATCCACCCGGACCGCAAGCTCTCCACCCGGGTCGAGACCCAGAGCCAGGCCAACCCGACCTGGAACGACAAGTTCGTCTTCCGGGTCGACGACCACTTCTTGTCCGGCGACACCTCCGCCATCATGATCGAGATCTACGCTCTCCACTGGTTCAAGGACATCCACGTCGGCACCGTCCGCGTCATGGTCGGCAACGTCGTCCCTCCCCCGGCCAACAACCGCCACATCGGCATGCGATTCGTCGCCCTCCAGGTCCGCCGCCCCTCCGGCCGCCCCCAGGGAATCCTCAACATCGGCGTCGCCATCCTCGACAGCTCCATGCGGAGCATGCCGTTGTACACCCAACTCGGCTCCGGCTCCGCCCTCGGATACCGCGAAATCATGGGCGATTCCGTGTCCTCCACCTCCGTAAACAACAACAATCAGATTCAAAATTGCGTCAAGCTTCGCCGGACACGAAGCGACACCAGTTCCCTGGTCAGCTCCGATTTCGCGGCTCGCCGGAGAAGCACAATCAACGGCTCCGAAGTTTCCAAGAGAAAAGGAAGCTCCATAATCAGCGGCTCACAAGTGACGATCAGGAGAAAGAGGAGCAAAGGAGGTTCTATAATCAACGGCTCCGAAATCATGGACCCACCAAATAAAGAAAAAAACCGTGGAGCCCCGAGATCCATCATTCTCGGATCGGGCGTCGGGGCGTACCCGAACCCGGATCAAAAGCCTGGGTCGAGTATAATGGCGAAACAGTACATGACGGAGTCGGAGTTGGGACCGTCGCCGTCGGAGGTGGCAGCGGCGATAGCGCAGCGGCGGGCAGACGAGGCGGAGAGCGAGATATTGGGGACGTGGAATTTGGACACGAGTGTGGAGGGGTTGCAAACGAAGCTGGAAAGGTGGCGGGCGGAGCTCCCTCCGGTGTACGACTACTCGAGTTACGGGACGAGTCCGGGAGGACAGAATCGGAGGCGCAACGAGGAGGAAGGCTTGTTTTCGTGCTTCGGGAACATATGTGGCATCGAATGCTCCGTAGTTTGCGGAGCGAATCAGTCTTCCAGCGGAAAGAAGAGAAATGGTAGCACGAAACACAAACGAAGCTTTTCGGAGAGTTGTAAATGATCACACCACATTTTTGTGAAATGGAACAACAGCTTCGCTAATGTCCAATGAACAAATGAATGAAAACATATCAAACTATGCAAGTGCCTCTTCAATATGATAGACAACACTTCAAACAAATGGACTCAAAATTTGGTTGGTTACACATAGCAAGACAAAAAACAATAAAAGAATACCATCCATATCTCCACTTCTAAATAAATATGACTATTGAAATTATCAATAATTTGGTTCAACCTAAGGCTTTATATGCTGAGTAGAAACAGTTACTATGCTATTAAGATGCAATCTCTGATGGAATTTGTCCATTTCTTGATCCTTGGTGACCTGAAAACCCTCTATCTTGCCTTGGACCTGGTCTGTAGAAACCGTTTCCTCTCGGTCTGTTGTTGTAGTCCCGTTCACCACCATCATAACCCCCTCCCCTGACAAAACTCCGAGAACCAAAACGCCCCCTTGGTGCCTCTGATTGGTAGCCGCCCCTGCCTCTACCCCTTCCTCCTGTCATGATATCAAGAGAGTTAATGAATTCAAAAAAGAATGGAAGTATGATAGAACTTGCCACCTGGAAAGAGATTGCAAGATAAGTCCAAAGCAATAAAACTGGCAATACAACACATCTCTTCATTAAGTATTACTGATGGATAACCTGACCAGCATCCAAGGAAATTTTCCAGCCAAAAATTACCGACAGCTGCTGACTAATTACAAGTACCATGAGAACTTGATTTGCAAGCCTTAAGAGTTTTTAGTATCACCATTCTTACAGAGATATAAAACATAAACACAAATATTGTTTCAGTCAATATTTGTACAACCTTAGTTTATCAGTTCTCTTTAGTATCAATAAATATCGTTTCAGTATATTTGAAATTATCAAATGATTTTTTTATTCAAGTGAAGAACTAAGAATTTTATTGAAATGTAATCGGTACCCTGAAAATAGTTGAAGTTTTATTGCAGTTTATAGAAGAAAAAAATTAATAATTATTGAAACATGTAATGCATTTAATAATATTAAAATTTAAACCCTAAACTGGGGACAAATTAGAATATTTGTTAGTATAAGATTGTTTCTAAAAAAATTAGTGGGAAAAAATTATGATATCAAACAAATACCATAGGTAAATTATACTCCCTTCGTCCCAAAATAAGTGTTCACTTTCAATTTTTGCCAAGTTAGTTATGCAGGAAATACAAGAATACTAACCAAATTATCCTTATTTTTACATAAAAGAAAAAGTATACACTCATTTTGGGGTGAAGGGGGTAATATTTATTAAAATTAAGATTTGAATAGGGGCAAGTGCCCCTACAAGCCCCCACATAGATCCATCCCAGTCGGGAAGCCACCACAATCACCAATAAATTAATTGAACAGGTTGTCAAATCATAAAACATTAATGCAGAAGTTAACCAGATATAGGGCCCATTCAATTGATAAAGAAAACATACTTCCTCGAGATGGAATGTTGCTGTTTGGTCTCCGCTCTTCAATGTGCACTTGTCGATCAGCAATCTGAACAGTAGCAGCCTACATATATAGAAACAGTGTTAAAAAAGCATCTTTAATGAGAGTCGTGTCAGAGTACAAAACATGACCTTGAGGCTCTACGTAACTGAAAATAAAATCTTCTGTAAGACATTCAACGCAGGATGGGAAGAAAAAAAGAAGAAGAAAAAGTAACCATTTATTTATAAATAAAAATCAAACTAATAATTTGCCTTGATATAAAATATTTTGGTAATGAAGATCTACAGTAATAATTTTCCTTTATATAGAATATTTTGGTAATGAAGGAAGATCTATAGTAACTAACTAGAAAGTAGAAAGAAGATAATTAATATATGCATCGATGAAATTTACATATTCACTGTAGGAGATGTTACATTGAAGTTTATTGAAGTGTATTTTCAATACCTTGATTGCATTCTGGACACCGCTCATATCTTCAAATTCAACAAAGGCATAGCAAACTCCAAAAACATCCTGCACATACATGAAATCTCTTTAGCACAAATACAGTGGACATGAAACTAAGAAAGTAAAACACACAAGGAAGATTCTAAAAGAATAAACCTTGCGACTCCTAATGACCACACCATCAGAACTGAGTTTACCAAACTTCTTGAATTCCTCCTCAATTTCAGAAGCTGACACATTAGATGGCAAGTTTCTCACATAGACCGACTTTATTTCACCTGAAAAAAGATGCAAACTCAACATCAATATATACATTCCAAAATATTGACTTTATGGAGCAATTAAAGACAGATGAGCTGTTTGTTCAATAAGAAAGATACTATCTTCCAAAATGTGATATAGCAAATAGCAATTCCGATGAAATAAAAGTTCATTAACATGATTCCAAATATGTACTTAAATAGTAACACAGTAAAGTAGTGCTGAAATCTTAACCTTCATCTTCTATTCCTGAAATCTCTTCCGCTGTCTCTACCCCAGACCTTTCAAACGCATTTGACGATGCAACTGCTTGATCAGCGCTGGGCTGTGAAGCATCACTCCACTCTGACATTGGTGGTGCGCTCTTGTTAGCAGAAGGCTGTTGAGCTACTTGTGCAGGCTGCGCTTTAGCAACCCTCAACTTTCCATGAGAAACAAATAGGAAAAATCAGTCATATATATTTAAATGTTATCTTTTAAACACACAAAGATCTGTGTGTGAGAAAATGCAATAGAAGATATAGAGCATACAATTGAAGCATAAGTGTGCCTTTGGGACTCCCCAACAGGTTCCTCAACAGAAGTAGGCATGTGGTCTTGTACAGCATGCACTGCATTTTGAAGGGACCCATTTGACTCTTCTGCAGCATTCTCCTCCATAATGTGTTCAGACTCAGGTACTTGAAGCAATTGTCGCTCAGAAAAGCTGTAGTTATCAACTAGACCATTTTCTTTGACAGCGGCAGGGGGCATGAACTCTCTTGCCTGGATCTCTCCACCGAGTAGATAGTGAGGCACTGCATATGGAATAATATTCTATGCATTAGAAAGATAAATTATTACAAATTCCAAGAAAGATTTCATGCTAATGCGCAGAGATATTTTGATACCAGATTTCAATCATGCATATATACACATGGTTGTTGAATCGCGATACAAATCATGAATCGAGAAGGGATTTTGTGAATCGAGAATTGTATCGTATTGGAGGATACAAACACAACCGCACAAGAAATTGAAATAAAATGTTATAGGATAAAAATACCTATAATAATGAAAATGAAAACAATTTTATTTATAATTAACAACTAAATGAGTCCAAAATACTTGAACATTTGTATCCCAATATTTTAGACATCATTTTAAAGATTAATATCACAATCACTATCATCCGTATCATCCAACATCACCATTTCTTCTTCCTCTTCCCCATTCCCACTACCATCTTCACCACCGCAAAGAAGACATCAGTTCAGACCGCCACCACCATAGAGCAAAAAAAAAAAAAGTTACGATTTTAAGTTAGGTTAAGCCTCAATACCCAAGAGATTTTATAGCAAATCGAAATCCTTTTGTTTCTTCACGGAAACAAACAAAGAAACCAAAGATATAAACATGATTTTGTATCTTTTTAGCTCCAAACCATGAATAGTATCATGAATCATATCGAGAATCGCGAGTCATGAAAGATTCAAGCCCTCCGAAAATACAAACATGATTTTGTATCTTTATGCTCCGAACCGCAAATCTCAATCATGATATACATATATATTGTCTTCAAAAGGTAATAGATAGCTCTCGGCTAGAAGATTGCCACCAACATTATTGACCACATTGTCACAGGTTTTCTTTCATCTATTTATAAATATTATGCTCAATTAGCACAAACAAAATCATAGAATTGTATATTCAAAAAAATAATATATGAATTGATATCTTCCTTAGAATAACATGATTGTTATCATCAAAACCCAGACAAAAAAGGGATCCTTAACTGGGTTAAATCACAGTACCTGGCTCTTGAATGGTAGTAGGAACATTTAGTTTAGAATCAAGATTGCACTGAGCTAGCAGAACAGCTGGATGGTGGTGAATTGGTTCATCTTCAATGAAGTGAAATATATCATTAAGAACAAAATAGCCTTTCTCCTGAGGGGCAAGGAAAAATGTTTGCATGAATTTCCTCCTGCCACTAAAACCCTTTATCAGCACAGAGCCCGATACCATCACAAGAACTCCTCCATTCCAAGATTCCAAGGAATGTGCTGTCTTGATCTCAACTCCGGTAAAATTGAATGACATAATAAGTGTATGAATTTGCTGTAAAAAAATTAAAAGAAAAATGAGCCAAGACGTTTCCATAAGTAGTTTAAAAATCAGTCAAACAATTAAAAGAAAAGTCCCTGGACAGAATGATATGGTACAAATGAAAAAAGATGCATATCAATTATTCTACTATAATCATGAATTAAACTTGGGTGATGGTGATGCTGTCATTTCTATAATAGTCAATGTGCACAAAAAATAGTAATGCGTCAATATGGGTTAGAAAGTTGTGTAAGACAACCTAATTTAGTCATAGAGTTCATTCAAGAAAAATATTTTGCTGCCACTTTGCCAAGTGTTTATTATCATCTGGTTAACCATTACAATAGCATAAACCATCAATTGTCTATAGCAACAACGAAATGGATGCATGTCTCTTATTTAGAATTGTAGCACATATCTGATGTCAACAAATACACCCGCTTTTTGAATAAATCTGTGTCAAAATCTAATGTGTGTGTGTGTACTTTCCAAAAAAATAATACCATTGAAAATAGACCACCCAAATTTATTCATTTGTCTGCCATGGGGAAAGAGGGTGATATCTACTATTTAATGATGATATTACTATACTTCCTAACAAAGGGACTAGTCCCACCCCTCCAATGAAAAACAAAATAAAATTAGAATTTTGCATTTATAGTAAAGAAGTCTGCTCAGCCCCTATACTGTCGTTTTGTTGATTATTCTTCTTGTGCCCACATTCAACCACTTCACCGAGAGTTCACGACAAAAAAGAGTATTACCAACCTTGTACAAAAAAAAACACATGTACATGCATCATGTTACTAGGGTATAGATCATTTATTAACTAAAGAATTCCACCTAAGAAGGTCATACCGTCTTACATTGTCACATGTTGGCAAGGCCACTACGGTATCAAATATTGACGAATAAAATAAGACTGTGACGTGACTTGTATTTCTTAAAAAGCAATAATGTGACAAGTGTTGCATGTGTAAAAATATCCCACAATAAACAAGAGCATTCAAGCTCAATTGATCATCAAATAATTGTGCTTGCAAGTTTTAGAAACTCAACTATTCATGTTCACCACCAATTAAGCTAACAATTGAAGCTGCATGTCTTTAAAAACAATCCAAAATCATAAATTGGTTTGAGGGGTTCTGAAGCCGAGAAAAGAAATAGAGGAATAAGAAAATAGCGCTACTAAGGAATATAATTTAAGAAGCACACATAATTATTAGTCGATGTCAATGCCACTACATCCATATCTTTTAAAGTGAACTTCAAGAAGTTTCTAAAACAAATACACAAATTTTCTAGTTATCGATTGAAAACAATATTTCATGTTCTTCTGCCAAATTAAAGATAGTCAGGTTCCACTATCATATGCATACACAGGGTATCTTACTGCAATTCCATGTGTTCATTTCAATATCCACTTTCATTCACTATCATGCTGTGAATTTACCATTAACCTAAAAAAAGCTAACAAATGGGAAGAATGCATAAAAGCAGTGGAAAATGAACAAAAAATAACAAATATGAAAATTGACCAGCATTGCAGTGGCAGTCTCTCTGGTGTTGCCGTCGATGCGAATCATGGTGCTGGAATCGGAGTAGAACTGGTGCACAAAGTCCGGCTGCTGCTGTAGCACCTGGTAGTACTGTCCCACAAAGTAAGTCCCCACCTGAAACCACCATCATCATCAACAACCACAACCACCAAAACACCAAAACAAATCCACAAAGAGATCAATAGTATCTAAGAGTAGAGCAGAGTAGAGAGAGAGCGAACTTGAGCAGCAGTGACAGGAATGGGAAAGGGAGTGGCCATTTCTCGGAATTCCTTAAACCCTACAGACCAAGCACCTTCCCAATCAAAACCCTAGATCCGAAATGCGACCCTTACAAGATCTGAACATCGATACCAAAAACCCATATCAGAAACAACATCAAAAAACAATTTTTATCACCCACCAGACAAGCACATAGCCACATAACAAAACAAAAACAAAGATGAATCAGTTTAGAGAGAGAAAGAAGAGAGAGAAAGAGAGAAGAGAGACCTAGGTTTGGGTTTGGAGATGGATAGATTATTTGGGGGAGAGGATGATTGTTCTCCACTGGTTTTTGTTTTGGGGTGTCACTAGCTGCAGCACAAGGCACAATCTGCGCAGGCAACAGCTAGTGTTGTGTTTTTTGGATTTTCCCAGACACTATATTAATAATTATATATTTATACTCAGAACTTTTTTTTTTTTTTTTTTTACTTTCCTTAAAAATACTTTTTACACTAAAGTAGGGTTTTAGGCCTTTTGAAATCCTCCTCCTAATTACCATGTCACCCTCAAGAGAATTTAATTGAGGGGTAATGTTAAAAATGATTCTCCAACACAATTTAATCTTTTGTGAATATTTAAAAATAATTATTCCTTGTCATTAATTATCAAGATTTGAATTAAGTTATAGTAGTGGAAGCGGCAGGTCTCTCAAATAAGGAGAGTTAGAAACTAGGGTTTCAAGTCTGGTAGTCGGCGGCATACGCAGAGGGGCGGAGACGTCAATTTCGTAACCTAGACAAGACAAGTTTGTGTGAGTATGTCAACTGCAACTGTGGGAAGCGGGACGAAAGGGAACAAGGTGGCCGGGAAAGGTGTGAAAGAGGAGGGTCAAGGCTTTTCAGGGACCGGAGGGGGGGTGGTGTCGTCGGGTATGTCTGGTGAGGGTAGCGTACGGGGAGGATTGGCCATGGGTGGACGAGGCAGTGGTGGCGAGGTGATCGTTGGAGGCCGAGGGCGAGTTAGTGGAAGCGGTGAGGAAGTGAACGGAGGAGTGGGGGGTTCAGGGTTGGTGGCTCGAGACAGGGACCGCGTACCACCGTCAGGGAGATCGGAGCGGGTATCTGCGATGGCGTTGGTGGGGTCCGGCAATGGCGGCAGACTGGAGCGGGCATCTGCATTGGCGTCGGTAGGTTCCGGCAATGGTGGCAGATCTGCATGCATGGCTCCGGCTGACGGCAACGGGCCTAGAAGAGAGGAGGAGGTTGTTCGTGAAGTCATGCACGGGTTACAGGGGTTAGGGCTTGATGATGATCTGGTTGTTATCACGTACGGCACTGGGGAGGA
>JAYMTF010003591.1:0-14867 GCA_036897485.1 Pelargonium nanum | reverse complement strand
GTTGGGTTGCTCTAGAATTTCTGGATGTAACTTGCATTTTGATTATGAATTAATAATATTTGTATTTCCTTTAAAAAAAAAACAAGCTCATAGGCTACCCTATTCGCATAACGGTATACACACTACAAGAAATTTCATTTTCCAGCGACAGCCAATCCAATCGCTCAAACCCATATCCTGTCGCGAAAAGTCAATAATTAGTTGTAACTAAATGTTTTGTCACGGAAAGTCTCATGTGCACGACTGGAGTTGGTTTGTCACGAAAAGTATAATTTTGTGCGACATAATTGGTTTTTATCATGTCAGCTCAATAATCATTGTTTTTAAACTCAACTCATAGCGACAACTAATTTTTAGTTGTAACTAAAAATAAGAATTTTTGTAGTGTCATGAGAAAACACTGACAAGCTCATAACGACCAGAAAAAGCCAATATGCGAGACAGAGATTTTACAAAAACTCTTCCTTAATCTTGTAACCCAAGCCAGTTGAATCTCGTTAATTTGTAAAGGTCTGAGGAAATGGGCCCAAGAAGCCCATTTTGATATGACAATGTACCCATAGGCCTAGAAATCATAACGAGGGTTCCTTGTGTTTGAGCAGCGTAAAAGCATTTACAAATCCATTGCTAAGAACCAAGCTCAGGTGAACTTTGATTTTGTTTTTTTGGATGCCTCGGATTATACATTATCTAGGTAATCCATTTAACTGTATTTTTCAATTTTAGAGAGTTACAGGTCAATTTTAGCTAACTTATGGTTATTTGATATTTGCATAAGATCGATGTAACTGTGCATGTGTAATTGCATTTCCCTTTATTTTTCATCTGTAGAGGTTTCAACCTTGTAGGCTTTGTAAATTGAGAAAGTCTTCTTACTTGATAAAAAGTGCAGTAGCTCAGGTTTTCTGATTTCTTTGATTGAATATAGTAGCATTACTGAATTAGGTAATTGAGGATTAATCCATTACATATTTTGGAACCTTACAACAGCAGCCATACCATTTTCTGCCTACATGAGTCATTTAGCAAATATTATTGTAATCTTTTGCCCATATTTGCATCCTCCTCAGTCCTATCTAATACTATATACTCTGTTAAGTCATGTGTTGTATCATATTTAACTACATCAAGAACATTGTGGATGTAGAGTAGAGTTTTTTATTTCATTTTGTTCTGGGTTGTTGGATATTGGAGTGAGGGTTAAAACTGTGCTTTGTTCGGCCCTTCTGTTATGAATTGTAAATTATGAATGATCCTTTTTTCAGTTGTGTTATCAGTATACTACTGAACAAGTTTAAAATTCATTGAGATATCGTATGAAACATGTATAATCTGCCATGAAAAATGCTTTCTTTTTTTTTTGGAAAATTTTAGTTTCGCATTTCCAATGTGAGTTATGAGATCTAATAACTCCTCTTGATCCTATAACAGATGAAAGGGCCCATAGTTGAAAATAAATTCAGCGTATTCTTTGCACACGTGTGGAACAAAGCTGTGGACCAGACACTGGGACCTGTTATTTCCTCTCTTAGTTCACATGGGTGGTAAACATTTCCAGTAATTGTACTCACAATTTATAGAACTGTTCATTTGTCTGACATTTATACATGTTTGCCTACATTTGTATCCTTGTGTATCTTCTGAAATATAGAAGGGTCATGCACCTGTGAAGTGGATCTAACAATTCAGCAACCTACATAATAATATTTCCTGATATTCTTCATACGGTTCCCTAACTATTCTACTGAGTTTCTTCGTATGGTTGGATATTTTTTTTGTTCTTGTCTACAGAAGGGCTCATTCCTCCTCTCTACTTAGTTACTGTCTTACTGATGTTAGCTGTCTTCATTATTCTGCCCTTAAACGTTTCACTAAACTTTAACGTATGAGAATTGCTTGTAAATGCCGGCAGACTTGTTCCTTACTGGTCCCTTGAACTTCTTTTCAAGTCCATCCGATTTGACTCTTTGGATATTTTCTTTAAATCAGATATGCTGCTCGCTACCATTTGAATAATACTGAAGAATGAGAACATTCTTTTTTTGGGTCAGTTTTTTCCTACTTTCTCAGCAAATGTTAGTATGTGTAACTTTTATCTATTTTCAAAGCCACTTTGTCTCAGGGCTTTGAATGTCCTGCTCCGGTTCAGGGTTGAACAGTTTCTCATTTTGAAATACAAATCAGTGTTATAAATTGAACTGCATGGCATGAAAAACTATGTGGGGAAATGTGAATATCAGATGGTGTGCTAGTCAATTATTCAACTTATTTTAACCTTGTTATATAATGATTTGTGTTGGTTGCATATAATAATGCTTCTTTGGGGATTAAGTGTTGAAATTTTTGCTTGTATATCACCAACATATTGCCTTGTCATAGAGTTAGGTTTGGCAATGTATCATCAGTTCATCACATATATTTACAGCAATATATAATGTACTTTCAGTTAGAATAGATGCTATATAGGTTTAGGTGTGTTAAACATATTCACTTTTACTAGCTGGGTTGAACTATTGTACTATTTGGTGGGTTTCACAATTATAAATACCATGCAGTTATCATTAATGAAGTCATTAGATACATCTGATCTGGCTAATAAATTTTGAAAGAGAGAAGAAAAAGAAATCTGAGGTGGAACTAAAGGTAGTAGGAGTTCAGGAGAGGAATGGGGGTTCCAACCAAGTGCGATCAGGCCTAAGTATAGACGAAATCAAGCATCAGGTAGAATAGAATTGGCTCGACTTGAATTGGCTCGACGTGTCACCACAACATAGTAAACACCCATTCCCATCAGCACGACAAAGACAAAACCAAACACAATGGCAGCAACCCCACCGGCTCCTACTCGGCTCCCGCCTTTCCGGGACACTGATTCCTTGCTTTGATATGCTAGACTAGATTCCACTTGAGCAGCTAAGGGAAATGGTGCACAATTGGATGCAGCACATTGGTTTTTGGAGTCAGGGGCTTGTGCATTTGGGTGAAAAAAATCAACAGCTGATGGCGAGAAAGCCATGGGGCTCTCGTAGGCAAGCCCATGGGGTGCTCTATCTTGAGCTCTGGCAATGAAGAGAAAGGCCAGAGAATAGAAGAACAATAGAAAACAAACCTTGAGAGCCATGTTGCTGATTCTTTGCTTTTGAGTGAGCTAAGAGACCAAAGGAGCAAAAGCTTTAGGTGAAAATTTTAGGGTGCTTTGGAGTGGCTTTTATAAGGTGTTTTGGGGATTGGTTGGTTGCTTGGACCTGAATTTTGGTGATGGAAAAGGTGGTGCAAAGGAGGGAACCAAATGATAGAAATGAATTCCTCTTCTTTCATGCATTTTGATGTTCGGAATTCCCAAATTGCCCTTGTGAAGCTCATAGGCTTTTAATGCCAACATAAGATGCATGCCAGGGTGGTACAAGTTTGGTCAATTTAGTTCAGATTTTAATTTGCTCATGCACCTGCACATTGGAGTGACATCATACTCTGCTCAGGTCAGGTCTCCTTCAATAGGAGAGTGTAAATATTGGAATTTTTGTTTGTTTGTTTGTTTTATCAGCATTTTCTTTGGGATTCCCTGAAAAACAATGAAATTGTTTAGGAACTGCATAATGTGATTTGGTCAAAATCAAATTAGTAAGAGAATTGCTTGTTTTTTACAGATATCCAATTTATTGTTGTGAAGTAAAGAGAAGTAAATTGAAGTTACAAGTTAAAAGTTCTGGTTTGCAAATGGCAATGATGTTGTTGTCATTCTTTAAGGTTATGTCTTCATAGTCTTGACCCTAAAAATCATGTTTTCTCTACTTGAGTGCCTTCTCAGACACTTCAAAAGAGGTGGGGACTGGGAATATTTCATGATTAGTTCACTAATCATCTTTTTGAGTAGTGAACACACACCCTTTTGTTATGCCACTTTTATGATTAATGACTATAAGTCCAATTCATGTTAAGTTAATTAAGCATTTTGTGCTTGTGTGACAGATCTGTTATGTGCATGTTCTTAAGCTTATATTGTTGCAATTATTAGAAATTAGTCAATGTATAAACTAGTGATAAAGATTGAACAATAACTATTCTCACCAAACATTTAGGTTTACATTCGAAAACCAGTTATTTTTATTATGCACTGTTTATCATAAAATGGAGTAGCTTTTGCCTAAAAAAAATGAGGTCACGACACTTTACTAAAGAGTTGAATTCAAAGGAATACTCTGCTCCATTCATTGGAGTGGGACATGAACGGATCCATGTGGTTGAGTTTGGGGGCAATTGCCCCCAATCAATTTTTTTTTGAAAATGTACCACTAATTCTTTTTCAAATTTTCATATTTGTCCTTACATTTTTTACATTTGCCCCCACTAATATTTTTGAAATTTTCAACATTGCCCCTATTACAAATTATTTTTAACATTGATTTGAATTTGAACCACTAACCACTATCATAATAATGAGAACACTCGAATAGTTAAGCCGTTAAACATTTTGTATCTATTTATAACTATATATCTATTTGAGAAATATATAATAAAATTTTACATAATTATTTTACTCTCACTGACTTAACATTCTGGATCCGTCCCTAGAGTGGGATGAGTGCGTTGGTTTACCTTATTATGAGCAAAAAGAAAAATATAACTCATTCTTTACTCTCTCATCTGAGTTATTTACCCACAAAAATCAGTGAAAATGTAACAAATATAGTGGAGGCATGGGACAGTCCTTGCTTAGCTTAGAGGGTCAGCAAGGGCATATGGTATAGAGTAGAAAAATTATAGTGACTTGTGTAGTTATGCTTGTAGTTTCATTTTCATTCACATGCTTTAAGAACATTATTGCAAGAGGCCAAGTTAGCAAGCAAGCATGCTGAAGCTGAAATTAATGGCACTCCACCATCTGGCCACCTCCTAATATTAAAATCATGTCAAATGTCATGCTTTTTTTTAACTCTTCCACATCATTTCTCTGCCAAAGCCCATTAAACATCAACACAAGATCCTTGTTTAGTTGTTTTAGACCCTGAGCCTTTTGGCTTCAGGCCTTCACATGGTACACAATGGCTGCCAATGCACATCTCCAAGTCACAAGACTTGACCATATGTGAAGAACATAGAACTTGAAGTCTTGAAGTAGACTAGGAGAAACTTGGGGTGAGAGAGTGAGAGAGAAGATACAGTGAGAGTTTAGGCCCATTACATATTGGGGCCTTACAGAAAAGCCCATTTTATATTTGGATTGATAAAAAATGATTTGCCATTGTATATATGATTTTGTTAATCAAAACTATAGTTAGTGAGCTTAATCATTTTGCAGGGTTGCTTTACTCCTAGAGAAGAATCATAGGGATTACCTTGGAGTGATTAGTAATGCTAATGAACAAACCAAACTTGTATTTCAATCAAATAAGGTTATTTTGTAGGCATCACTGAATGATAAAATTTAAAGACTAGTGTTGAATGTTTGGATTATCATTTCAATTGATTCCCCTAATCAAATAACTTATATGTCAACATTTTTAGATGAAAAATCTGGGTCCACTCAATTATTTATTGAGATTCTAAGTCTCATATGATGCCTCTTCATTTTCTATTTCTCAAATCAAATATGTTGGTGATCTTCAATCTTGAGTTGGTCCCATTGTAAATAACATTCCTTCTACCCAGTCAAACTCAATGTTCGCCTTACCCTCACAGATGAAAACCTCTTTCTGACTTCATCATGTATCAGTAGTTGGTCAGAACTCTCGTATTCCTTATTGTTACTAAGTTTGATTTGGCACATAGATTTCATATTGCGTTGTCTTCTGCAAGGTACGAGTATTCAACACACAGCTGCTACTCTTGTCTATTATGACAATTAGAGTACTATTCAAATTGCTCATAATAACGTGTTCCATGAATGCACCAAACATATATATTGGCAATGATCGTCATTTTATTCGCTAGCCCCTTACTCAAGGCACTCCCACTTTTATTTTAGTTGCATTTCGTATCCAAACAGTAGATGTGTTCACTAAAACTCAGTTGTATGTACATTTTCACGACAAACTCAAAATAATTTATATTCAACATTGAATTTGGGGAGGGGTATATAATAGGAAAATGATCCTGTTAGAATTATGTACTCATCTCTTTATGCAGTTATCATGTATCACAGACTCTATATAAACAGAACATGTACAATAATAGAGTAATTTCTCACACTATCATAGACCTCATACAGAACCTCAAGTATCAGGTAAATCTAAATGTAACTTTGATTTAAAAAGAACAAAATACAGAGTACTAACCTCACAAAAAATGTCTAAATTCATATGTATCAAATGAACATCTGCTCAGTGTTATAATTGAACTGCCCAGACAGCTAACATAGATTATGAAAATCTTGCTTAACCCATATATAAGTACTAATTACTAACTAGTAGTAGTTGAAAAGCACTATATATATTAATCCTTTTCTGGATGGCAAAATCACTTTCATTACATGAACTTGAGACATATAAATTAAATGGAAATCCAGGCAGACATCTTAATTATGAGTACCTACCCATAATTATAAGCCAAATGTGCATCATCAACCAGCTAAAACCTTACCTACTTTGCTCTAAAATATGGAGAAGATAAGGTTAATTAAATTAAGTCTGTGGTAATGATTTATTAAGCAAGAAGATAAGGCATCAGCTAGCTTTTAATAAAATAAAAAAGCAAGGAATCCCAATGCCTTATTATTGACCTAACATGCCCTTATTTTCTTTGTCTTTTCTTTTAATAAAATTCTCCTCTCCCAGCAAATATTATGCATCATCTCATAAGGACCACAAACCACAAAAGCCAACTCATATAACACTATATAATTTAACCTCTGTGGGTTGGAATTGCACTTTCTAGTGTGCCAAAATTTCTTAATTGTGCTTGCTTATCTCTCTTTGATCAAATGCTCATTTTTTTCTAGTTGTTTACTGCACTGAGGATAAGAATGATTAGAAAAAGTTGCATAGTGGATTGAATAAGACAATCAATTTAATAGAATTTAACATCTTCAATGAAATGAAACTTTAACGGACTACATAAATCACATGTTCTATTTAAGAGTTTAGAGAGGATTATTTTTGTATAAATCTAATTGTAATTAGACTCTCTTCTCATTTTATATTTATAGTTAAGTTGATTTTTTAGCATAGTATCAAAGTCTTTATTTCAGATTTTAAATTTAAATCTTCAATATTTAGTACACATTTCGCCTCACAATGTATAGTGCATATTTAATTTTGTAGAATAAAAAAAGAGAAGACAAAAATTGAAGAAAAATAAGACAATCGTTATAAAACGAATTGAGTAAATAATTCCAACTAATCAACAAATATATGATTAACTGAATTTCAAGATTTAGCTTAATTCGAAAGTAAAGCTATATGAAATGATTAAGACAAGAGCACAATCCATAAAATTAAAATAGGAAAAAGAGAAGCATATATAAAAAGAAAAAGAAAAAGAAAGAAAGATGCTTAGAAGAATATAATTAAAGATGCCATGATCACAATTCACAATACCAAGAGAAACACATAAATACATTGAAATGAAAAAACAAAAAGGGACCCACAATAAACCCTTTATCTACACTTTCTTCAAAGACCCTCCATTTTCTCCTTGTATCCAACTGCTTCAATTTATGGAGATGCATTGTAATTATTCTTCTGGAAACATATCATCACCACCCACTAATGAAAAAAGCTTAAGCATTGCTCCTGAAAGACCCAAGAGCCTTAATTGCTCCTGCTCTCAGAATAAACTGGTGGTAGAAAGCAGCAATGAAAGCTCCAATGAATGGTCCAACCCAGAAGATCCACTGCAATTAATTAGGGCATAAAATATATGATTAACCATCACATTAAAAAAAAATTTGTAAGGAGATGGCAAAAAAAAAAAAAAGAAAAAGAAAAAGAAATTACTTGGTCATCCCAGGCCTTGTCTTGGTTGTAGATGACAGCAGCTCCAAAACTTCTGGCTGGGTTGATGCCAGTGCCTGTGATTGGAATGGTGGCAAGGTGAACCATGAACACCGCAAATCCAATTGGAAGTGGAGCCAATACCTGATCCATAATATGAAAAAAAAAATGTTAATTATTATAGTTTTGCAGGTGAACCCAAAAAAAATGTATAATACTCATTTTCGTTATAGTTTTGCGGGTGAATTGAAAAGAAATAGGTATAGAGTTGAGTTCATTCTTATATTAAGAATGCAAGTGGACTGATAGAATACATAGAATCCACTTCTGTAACAGTTTTACGAGTGAACCGAAAAAGTCATCATGACTAAAACGCTAGCAGAAGACACATATAAGAAGCATAAAGAAAATAATGTTAAAAAAGTTCACTTAACAAGAAAGATTTTAGGTCGCATATACTCTGATAATATGTTAAAGAACTAATTAAACAAAAATATTCAATCTAATAGTTGAAGTTTTCATTTATACTTTAGTACTATATTCCAACACTTACGGGGACATGGGAGTCTCTGGCGCTCCTCTTGGGGTCAGTGGCTGAGAAGACGGTGTAAACAAGAACAAAGGTTCCAATAATCTCAGCACCCAAACCAGTGCCCTTGTTGTAGCCATCAGCCAGCTCGTTGGCTCCACCGCCGTACCGGCTGTAGTACGAGCTCTGGAAGGCCTTCACGAGCCCACAACCACATACTGCACCCAAGCACTGCGCCACCATGTACATCACCGCCCTAATCAGCGACACCTTGCGAGCCAAGAACAAACCAAAGGTCACTGCTGGGTTAATGTGTCCTCCTGCAATTATACACACAAATAATAATTAGTCACATGTTCTTTTTATCAGCAAACGTAACAACCGGTACTCGTAACTGAGAACTAGTCACATGTTAAAATTAATTGCTACTTACCCGAGATTCCGGCGGTGCAGTAAACGAGAATGAATATCATGCCGCCGAAGGCCCAGGCGATGCCGAGAATGCCGACGCCGCCGCACTCGTCGCCGCCGGAGATCTGGCTCTTGTAGCCAATGACGGTCAAGACGGTGATGTAGAGGAAGAGAAGAGTGGCGATGAACTCAGCGATGAGAGCTCTGTAAAAGGACCACTGAGTGAGCTCTTCGGGGTCGAAGAGCGGCGCCGGAGGAGGGTCGTGGTAGTCTTTGGCTGAGAACTCGCCATGCTCAGCTGCTACTTCGTCTTTAGCCATTGCAAGTGTTTACACAGTAATGTTTGAAATTGGATTGTGGTGCTGTGTGTACACTGAAAAAGGGGTATATATGGAGAGAAATTGTGATTAATTAAATAATTAAAGTTTAAGAGATTAATGGTGGAAAATTTGTAATAAAATGGGTGATGATTATTTTGGTTTAACATAATTTATTTGCCGCCCATATTAGCTTGATATCGATTTCTTAGCTTGCACGGTCCCACACTGTCTCCAACGGCTCTTCTTAGCTCGAGCCTTTACTTTTTCTCTCATCTTTACACAAATTAACAAACCATATTATAAGTTTAATTAGTATTTAACGGTCACATAAACCAAAAAGTTACACACAACGGTCCAAAATGGCACTAATCTCATATTCTTGGAGATTGGCCAAGTTTCACAGTCCCAAGTAACACATGGAAGTTGGAGATGCCAATGCACGGTAATTTCATTCATATTTACTAACAATATAATTAAATTGATTATGTTTTGTCACACCATTATGAATTCTCACATGTCAAAAACTCTGTTTTCATCAAAAATAAATTGTGTGCGGAAATGTTCATCTTCAAACATAAATATTTATTAGTCTATTTAATTTGTATATTTCTAAAGACAAATTATTTTTCTCCTAGGGGGTGGCGCAATGGTCAAGACACACATCTCCACGTAGGAGGTTGTGGGTTCAAATTTCAGTGTGTTAGGTGGGGTGGGGTGGGGTTTGGATTAAAAGGGGAGAGCTACCCCTGTTGTGTAGCTCAACTTAAAAAAAAAGACAAAAAATTGATAAAGAAATTTTGCTAAAATTTTATTAGAAATAATAAGATCAAAATAAACAAGGTTTCGCGGGAGAAGTTGAAGGTGAATGTGGGTGATCCTTTGTTTCCCGAAAGTGGTCAGAATGGAGCGGGATGGAGTGGTAGAGTTAAGCGTGGATGGTGTAGTTGGGATGGTCTGGGTGGCATTAAGGTGCATGTTTTGACGATTTGAGATACTTTCAAGTGAGTGTTGATGAGAGGATGACAAATTTTAGTAATTGAGTCGGACTCTAAAATGGATACTTTGGCGTTACAAGCTGGAGAAGTGTATTCTAACGCCTTCAGTTTGAATTACTAGTATATATTAGTTTATCTTTAAATTTTATTTTTTGGTAGAAAGTTTGCAAACTCAGCTCATGTGTAGTTTGTTAGGTTTTCAAATTTTTGGTCGACCTTACTAAGCTGAGTTGATCTTCAATATCTCCTACAGATTTTGTTATTGTTATAAACTGTTGATTTGAATTAAAATAAATTTCCACTTGGGTTAAAATAATGAATGAATAAATACATAAGCATGGCATCACTGTAATTAAAAGTCATGGAAGGAATTTCAGGAATATCCTATGTTATCCTCGCAATTAAAAAATGAATAAACATAAAGCCTCATTATACAATTATTAATGTGATTATTAAAATAAGCATAATTTGTCATATTGTTTGGGTTTGCCAGACGAACTTATCTGTACGTATACCTAAACTGCAGTATCTGATTATTGCGCCGCTTTCTTTAATATCAAGTTATTATCACTCCAATTATATGAGGCTGCCCGTAATTTTCATCCTTACGTTATTTTATTAATTAAATAATTATATTTCCATTATCCTATTTCTTTTCTATTTAGACCCATTTCTTTTCTCTGCATGCATAACACGAAGCTTTTTCTAGTTTCTAACAAGCAATTAATCAAAAATAATAAATAAATAAAACAAACAATAGAATGATTGAGAAACCAGCTAAGAACATTATATTTGGGGTATCAAACTGATTGATTTGCAAAACTTTGTGGCTTGTGCTATGAAATATGAATATGTACGTAATATCTTATACTCATAGTGATCGAATCATGGATACATTAAAATTTGAAATATTGGGTTTATTATTTATTAATTTTACGTATTTAAATAAGAAAATAAGATGAGAGCTCTAGAGCCTAGAGTATTGGTTGGTTGGTTGCTGTTGCTGATGCATTGTTAAAAAAAAATGGTGGTCCATTCACAAAAATACTTAGAAAAAGCCGACCATGAAGAAACATAGTTAATCATTTGTGAAAAATGAAAGAAAAAAAATGGCGTTGGCCACCGCCCCATTCTAAGAGCCCTAATTCCAAGCCCACCTGTTTGGTTCTGAATTGAGGACACAAATTAGTTACTTTAATGTTGCTTTCTAGAATTTTACAAATACTATACTACTATGTTGTAATCATGGCTGGGAATCGGCCACGTGTCCAGCCACCAAAGGTTCTATGATGTCAAATTGATAATGACAAATGACCAATTGTGATTGGTCGGTGGCTTATTGTTATCTCTAAGCTTTAGTTTAAGTTAGTGATAGCAACTCCAGTTACAATTTATACACTACTGTGTTGTGTCTGTGACTCTGTGTACTCTACCAATATTCTTAACAACAATTGTTAGCTGAAATTAACGATTTGGCATTTCTTGGCTTCTGGTTCTTCCCCACATAAAACCTCCAAGGTAAGCCATAGGCCCATGGTACTGACATTGAACTTTTTCTTCTTTTTTTCGTCTGAAAATTTTCAATTTTTATTTGGACATTGTTGTTAGTATAGGTCAAGATTAATGTTTGGTAATGACTCATAATTTTATTTGTAATATCTAAATTCTAAATTTGTTAACATAGGCCCATAACGATGTGTTTGGGAACTATCATTTCATTTGAAATACTAAATTTGAGCCAAATAAGGTGTTTGGGAATTCCAATAATTTGGATTTGGATTTGAGTAAAATCCAATAGCATTCAAAACATGCATAGAACATGAGATTTCAAATGACAGTTCTTATTTTGTCATTTGAAATTCAATAGTTTCCCAAACATTATATTTGTATTTGAAATACAACATTTCAAATCTAAAATTTCAAATGACGAATTTCAAATCAAATCTATTTTTTCAAACGCAGTCTTATTGTTACTGGGTAATTTATCTCATTTTGTTATCTAAATTTTCTCTCCACACAAAAAATTACATAGTATATCTAGAGATTATTCAAATAATTTTCCAATCAAACTCAATTATGTGTTTAGAAATTCTTCATAATAGAGGATATGGTAGTTTTAACAAGTTATTTTTTAGGCCCTATAATAATTTAGCTCTTACCAAAATTATAAAAGGAATAATTTAGCCAAGCCCAAATATTATCGAACAGCTCATGTGGGCTCGTTTTCAATTAGGCCTAAGTACGGCCCATTAACCAAACTAATTGTATTTAAAATAACTTACTTTTTTTTTTTTATCAACAAATAACTTACTATTTAATTCAATGTGAAAATATATTTGTTTTTAACAAAGGCAATCATTTTGAAAGAAAATACAGCGGAGTTGAGTGTTTCAGTTACCTTTCATGTAATTTAGTCGTGGCTTCATAGATTGAAGCAAGTAATTTGTCTAGTTATTAAATAGATTTTGAAACAAATCAAAACAAAAGACATGAAATCATTGATCAAGATTAATTATAAAATAAAGATAATCATACCACATTGCAAATTGGAGATGATTACAGATTTACAGTACACTTAAAACAAAAACAGGGGAGGCTACTTGGCCATCCTCACACAGAAACCTAAAAAACTACAATGACCAAATACATAATCACTAGTCGTCATCATCGTCGTCTTCATAATCATGTTCTTCCATAATCGTCTCTAGCTTCGGAGTAGTCGATGGCTTATATGGAACTCCGAAAAGCGATGGAGCTACCTCAAACCCAAGCTTCAACTTTCTATGTTGCAACACCTTCTCCATTGCAAAACCACTGTTTTCTAGAGAGAAAATGATAAAACAAACAATTTTGTAGCGAAAATTAAGGGCTGGGTTTTTTCTAAAGATGGTATGAGAAATTTGGTTTGAGTTGATGGAGATCACATAAGGTGTTTATATAGGCAAAAGAGAAAGGTTTTGGCGTACACGTGGGAAATATGGAAAACGGCTAAATAATTGAGATGGCAGCTTACCTAACTCCTAAGAAATGAGAGAAACTTGTTGTTCATTGCAATTATTGACTGTTTGATAAATGTTCATTCCAAATTAAAAACATGTTTAGACCACACAACGCTCCATTATTGGTAGCACTACACGCACAGATGGCATGAGATCATATGATACCAACAACAATAATGAAAAGTCAATACGCTAATCGAAACCACATAATTTGCAAATACAACCTTAGAAATATCTAGAAACACCCTCACTAAGTAAACCCATGTTACATGTCACAACCAGCACCACCAATCTACAGCCTCACTTACGTGCGGTGTCAGTTCTTGTATAGTTGCATGTGTTGAGTTTGTGGAGCATGATTGTTACAAGGGAAGATTTGGGGATTTTAAAGCCGAGTAGAGATGGGTTGAAGATGAAAAGTTTAAGAAAACTGCAATAAAACATTGAACGGTCATTCAAGGGGACTGAACTGTTGTTTAATACATGAAATACGATCTGAGCTTTTGAGAACGGTCAATGATTCCAAATTAGACTACGGTTTATTAATTCAACCCAATTTGAAATTCCATCATCTCCTTTTTAGTTTGTAATTTAAATTTCTGATGATGTATTACTTCTTCTAGGAGTGAAGCCAATACATAAAGAAAGGCGAGTAATCAATTCCCCCAATTCTCTATTTGTGTGAATTTTAAAAAAAGTTGTAGTAATCTGTTTCCTAGGGTCGAGTTTATTGTATTGACTGAACTTCAATGAAAGTGAAGTGCATTATGTTAATGTAAGTTACGGAACCATGTATATCATTTTGACCATATTGAAAGTTTGTTTTATTATTATTTATTTATTTTCATACATTCACTATTGGTATTTTTGTAAGTTTGATTGAAATTTACAAGGCTCCCACAATAATGTGGTATTTACGTATGTAAGCCCAAGCTTTGGTCTAAGGCTCCAAATAGAGATAATCCTATAATATTGTTTCAGGCTGGGCAAAAGAAGCTGACAAAGAACCAAACCTTAAACTAAGAGGCCCAATGGGCAATGACTAGGTTTACATATAAAAGTACATAGGCTCTTCCTGGTTTTGGATCCAAGTAATCAATCAACTGAAGAAACAATAAGGCCCAATTTTGGGTGCATGACAACGACATCTTCATTCTACCTTATTTAATTTGACCATGAAATTTCTAAGTTTGTGTTCTATTGACATATAAATAGAAAGATTTCACGAATCTTGAAAAGCTAGGTTCTACAGTAAATAATAGCGTAACATTGAGCTGCCTCAAATCCATTAGCAATATTTAGACAAAAAAATTATATATTCTCTGCGTCTCTTTTGTTGTAAGGAGAGCTCCATCACAACTTATGCACTAAGGGCTTGTTTGTGAAGTATAACGAAACTTTTGGAAATGTCTATAGGAGGTAAACGGAAGAGGGAGAATTTATAAAAGATTTGGGTTATGTTTGTTAAAATTGGGTTGTAAAAGGAGGTGTAAAAAGAAGTTGTGTTTGGTAAATTTCGCAGTAAAAATTATAGAATTATTGTGAAATGACAATAATACACCTCAAGTATATTTTTTAATTACTAAATTTGCAAATCAATTTAGGCCAATGGATTAACCAGTGAACTCATCTGACCGTCCATTTATTTGTCTCAAATTCCTAACTTCTTTCTCTTTCATTCT
>JAYMTF010003590.1:0-14867 GCA_036897485.1 Pelargonium nanum | reverse complement strand
GTAAAATCAAGAGACAGCTGCCGCTTTGAAATCAAGAGCAGTCGTAGCCAAACAAAAACTCTATTAGACTCTCAAAACGGCAGAGAGAAAGAGAGGCACAAACCCTAATAGCCATCATATTATTTTGGTTGTTATCGACCTATATTTTAATTTTAGTTTTTCATTGAAGCTTGGATTAATTTAAATAAGTTGTACGTGAAATATATTTTTTTATTAAGATAAGATATAAAATGTTACTCTTCGATTTTCTACATTCATGTTTGTATATGAACATGGATAATTAAAACTCTGAATTGGAGCGTGAATTGCAAGAGATGGGTTATATTTGACACTATGATTTTTATTTTTTCGAAAGAATTTGACACTGAGTTGAATTTATGATAAGTCGTTTCTAGGGTTTGTTAATATTAATGCTTGAAACTTAGATTGACAATTTTATTAACTCGATTTCAATTTGTTGTTGTGCCTAGACATAGGA
The DNA here is from genome assembly GCA_036897485.1 of Pelargonium nanum. NCBI lineage: Eukaryota > Viridiplantae > Streptophyta > Magnoliopsida > Geraniales > Geraniaceae > Pelargonium > Pelargonium nanum. Next base: position 14,389 of record JAYMTF010003590.1, on the reverse strand, counting down.
CGTTGTATGTGGATCAATTCATAGGTCAGTGTATACTTATGATTGTACCATGGGTATATGAATTTTTTTATTTAATTAGCTTAAATTCAACATGATATATTTCTTACGAACATTTGAGCGTTCTAGCACTCTTGTCTTTCTCATTATTAATCTTGATATAAGAGGTTTTATCCCTAAATTCACTTACTATGAGCATACGAACAAAGTGTGAATCTAGGGATTAAAACCTCTCTAACAACATTTTTGTTTGTATCGAGAAAGTAAAGGTAGGTTAACGACAAGAAAAATCCAAGAGCATGAAGATAATATGGTACATTCATGATATTTGATTTCCTATATTACATGAGCATTTGATAATCTATTATTTTGATTAGATCTGTTCAGAGTAAAGCCAAACTCAATAATTTAATGTCGAAATAGATTTTAAATTAAGATTTTTGCATGAGTATAAATTATAATGATTAAGATGATGAAATAACGGCGTACATGAGTCCTATTTTTTAGGAGCACATGGCCGTAATTAGAAGCAGTTTAATCATGGACCAATGATTGCTTACGAACTTTTCGGCTTCAATATATTTATTAGAAGAAATCAAAGAAAAGAATCACACCTTCGAAAGACACGTTTTACTTATTTTTTCGTGTTTTTTTTACTTCGCTCTCTATCTATTTAATGAATAATGAATAATGAATGATGAATGTGATTGAATTAATTTTTCATTATTAATTGAAGATGTGTTTCACTATCAAACAAGTAGCATATGATGCTTGAGAATGTCTACAAGTCAACTAGAAGAAACTAGGCCATAATTCCGGGTGGTGATAAATCTACACTAAAATAGGTTAAATCCACACTACTTTTTCATGTTTGACTAAATTGCCCTCAACCCATTAATGCAGTTCAATTACAGTAAATGGCTCCAACATTAATTGCTTCACACAAAAAAATGGCTCCCACATTAAACTAATACATATATTTATTAACATCATTATTTCTTTTGTTTTTAAAATTTTACCGATTATTAGTTTATATTTTTTTGGCTTTTGTTCAAATTTTGGTTTTTATTTTCTTTTAACTGTAATGACACCAGACCAAGTTTAAAACAACTTTTAATATAAAATTCAATTTAATGAAAAGTTAACAAGTATTTCCAAATTTAGGTTACTAATCGCTGGAAAAAAAGAGAACGATCGACTTGAAAAAAAAAATAAGAAGAAGAAGAAAGTGAAAGAACAAAAGAGACAATAAAATAAATAAATATATATATATATAATCACGTTACTAATTGTTTCTATAACTTCAATATGTGTAGCCAATGTATTATATATTTTTTTTTTTGAAAGACAATGTATTATAATTTTTTTCAAAAGTGCAAAGTGAATGTAATATAATTTAATTGTTAAAAACATATATAATTTAAATGCATTGAAATTGATATTCATAGTTTAGTTTGAGACTTGCCACTTGTTTGACTGTCATTAAGTCAGAAATAAAAACAAACAAGGCCAAATACATTACATAAGAAAATAAAAAAGAATAATAATCATTAAAAAGAATAATAATCAATCACCACTCAACAACTAAAATGTTGCAAACAATTCTTCACAAAAAATGTTATAAACAAAAGAATTCTTTCAGTGTTAAAAAATAAAAGAATTATTTAAGTGTTAAAAAATAAAAGAATTATGTACCAAAAAAAGAAAATATATAATCATAATAAAAATTTGTATTGTTTAATGTGTGGAGACAATTTATTGTAACTGAAGTGCATTAATGGTTGAGGACAATTTAGTCACACAAGGAAAAGAGGTGTGGATTTAACCAATTTGAGTGTGGATTTATCACCACCCATATAATAAGGATTCAACTGATTCCCACTAGGCCACTAACATTGCTGTCATGAGTGAATTTCAAACTCTTTTAACATATTTTATAAATTACAAATATGCCCTCTAGATTTATTTAACTATTTTATTGTGATATGCGGTTACGCAAATTTATCGCGGTCACATTTTATAAATTTACTTGTTTGTGTCACGCGATGTGGATGAACAATATTTTTTTTATGTGATCAAGTTGTTGCGCAATCTTAATCAGGCTCGTATTTTAAAATTAATTAATTCATTTGGAACTAATTTATATTTTAGTTAAAATGATATAATATATATCAATAGATTTATTCTGTGATTGTCACAAATACAAATTTATATTTAACATATGGGAAAGACTTACTCTCTCAAGCTATTTCACAGGCATAGTGACCCCAATTATTCATTAGAATACTTTCTCTCATAAAAAAAATATTTAAGAATATGTTAAAGTAATACTATGTGAATTATTGATTGAAAAAAATATACAATTATTATAAGCACATGCAATATATATTTTATAAAAATCTAGACTTTGAAAGAATTTCAAATGTCAAGTTGAAAGAATCAAAATCAAATAACTATTTCTTCAAAAAAAATCAAAAATTATTCTTTAATCATAATTTATGATTTGAATTTTCTCCTTAATACTTAATCTATTTTTTTTATAGAAACTGCGATTTTTATTGATTCGATAAACCAGCAGTTAACAAATGCATAATCGGGATTGGGCTATTATCACCAAACCAACCCGAAAGACCTAATGTAGAACCCAATGACCTTGCAATACAATGGGCCACCTGATTCGCAGATCTACGAATATAAGTAAAGACAATATTTAGTACTTAATCCATAAACATTAACAATATTAATAAGAGTAAAATGGACATCAGTTAACTGATATAAAAGTTACATCAGTCAAACTTAAAACTACGTAGTTTAGTACATTCATTAAATCATCACTAATCAAAACTACGTAGTTTTAATAAACATATAGATTTTTAGATTTTTTTATTCAAATCAAAACTACGTAGTTTGGATTTATGATTAGTTAATAAGTGTATTAAACTACGTTGTTTTAAGCTTGACTGATATAACTCTTATATCAGTCTAATATTTTACTAATATTTTGTACCTATTCAAACTTTGAAAAGGCAAATCCTACTTACAACTCTTAAATGCTCATTCCCATAACTTAATATCATAAACTCACCATTTAATACACTTTGCAATGAAGAAATACATATATTGATTTCCTATGTCTTATTCAGTTATTTGTGCTTCTAGAGCCTATCTCCTCATAACATTTGCTCTCTTTTTACTCTGGTTGGTGATTTTGAAATGCACTCTTTTTTAATAAACAAAATAAAATAAAATATTTAAAAGTCAATATTGAATGAATACAAAAGTTATAATTTAATTCAGACATAAAATCGGATAGACTTACTAGCTCATGAGCCACCCAATTTGCGGAGCTTTTAATATAAGAGAAATTAACGTTATAAAAAGAAAGACTAAACGTTAAACAATCTTCTACCAAGTTCACTCTACTCAAACCTGGTCCACCATTTTTAATGGCGTTGATAGTTGATTGAGCAACTAATTCCAAGACAACGAGATTTCATCTTCGGTCCTTGTCCCAAACCAAAGCCTACCTATTCGCCCAAGCTTTGGCCCCCTGCGCATCCAGAACAACCCTCGAACTTGGTTACTTGCCTCCAGAAAAGTGTCTGACCAATCCCAAACCACCCACCTCAACCGAGACCTTCCCTCTCTAAAAACAACAGTCGCATCACAATTTATTTTAATAACGTAAGTTTGAACTCTACCAACTTCTCACAACCACAAATTGTTGTCTTACACCACCTCTAGTCGACTTACATTTTGAGGCCTTCTATTGAGAACAAACCGTCTTTTCTAACCACACATCTCATTGCTTCCAATTTGATCCACATAAGATCATTTCAAGCTTTTCATATTCTCCAGCGCAGTATGACAATCATTCTTCCTCCTTCGCCCCGATCTTTTTAATAACCACTAATTCACACATTTAATCTTCGTCTCAACTCTAATCAGAAACCACACCTATACCAACATTCTAACGCGAAACTTCAACTCGCACTTCTAATTGCGCAAGAAATACAGTATAGTAAATAACTATTTAACTATTCAAAAAAAATAACTATTTAACTTTTGCATTGGCTTTACTCTAAAGAGAAAACCATATGCATAAAGTCTTAGATATATTGGTGTCTTTGCCAAAAAATGCTGCCAAGTATCACACAAGTCTCCCTCCTTCACCAACCTACTTGTTATTTGCTGTATTATAAGCCACTGTACATTATAAAATCATAAACAGAAAGATAATATACAAAATTTTCTTTGGGGGTCCATTATTAGATCACATCCAAATCCAATACTCAAAAGTAACCCATCAATGAAGGTGGAGAGGACACCCTACAAGCAAAGGGACATTTACTCCTCTCTTTTTCGGTATAAACCATATTTTATCCTCGTCTGTTTTACGATCTGAGTCTAATCATGCTCAAGGCTTAGTCACAATTAAAACTATGAGTGTGTTTAGTGGAGGCCTAATTCAAGAGCTTTTCATACAATATCAATTTACATTGTCAACTTAGCCACAATCATAATTACATTTCATCTTTTTGTTCATTCGAGTCGTAACAATATATCAGACAACAATCTCATGAGCCAAAAATATTCGGAACATAAAAGAATTGTTATTTCTCTGTGTTCGGTACATCGAATCGTAATCTTTTTTCCTTCATGTAAGTTCATAACTCATCTGATGGAATTGGCATGGCACAAGTGGAAAATAGCAGCCAGTTTCTACCTAATTAAAAACTCACTTGGAACAATGTATGTACAGCAAAAAATTATGAAGAAAAGTTCCAATGTAATGAAATCTTCCTAACCTTTGATCCCTTTTTTCTTCGAAAAGCATTAGTGCTTTCCCTTTGCCCTATTACCTAAGCCGAATTTACGGTGATGCTTCAAACCGGGTTTCTTTCCGCCTTTCCTCCGCTTAGGATTCTTCTTTGCTGCATTCTTCGCAGGTTTTATGACGGCCAGTTTATCGACAAGCATAGGCACAGCAGGAGGTGCGCGTTGATTCTTGGCCCGGGGAATTACACCTCGGTGATACTCCTGAAATTTTCAATAAAAACATCTTAAGCATATAGTTGTCACAATTAATTGAACAAGTGTTGAGATAATTGATGTTACGTTTATCATCGAAACTGTAGATTTTATTTTCTACTCTAGTGTTTGGACTAGAATTTCTAGTCATGCAAATGGATTCCCATTCTCATTCTCATTCCAAAAAAGAAAAATTCATCCAAGCACTACCTAGTATATCAATTTTTTAGGTAACGGGTAATGCACGTAGAGGTCAATGTGTAAAAACAAAACTGTATTGAGATACATAAGTTGTACCTGTATCACAAAGTTACGCCTTTCACAATCCAAGAACATATGCATGGCTCTTTTAAATTCCGGCATTTTGTCCCTCACCGTGGAAAAACTTAACTGATCCCTAGGAGTAAAACGATCAACTTCGTTGAACCATGTACAGCTAGCCAAATTTGTCAAGTGATCATGTGCTCGGAGAAGAACACAACCTTCGGGAACATCTGCAGACACTCGGTCATACAAAGAAAAGCTCAACCCCGATACTGAATTGCATACATGAGTGCATGTGTACAACAGTTCTAGCAGGAAATTATGTGTATACATGAACCAAGAACTTACCACTGGTTATTGGAAGCTTAGCCTCAGAATATGGTGTCAGCCCCTCATCTCTATAGAACTGCACTTGATAATCAATGGATGCATTATCATATTTTTTTGCAGCTTTATTAGCCTCAGCTTCTTCAAACACGTCAAAACGTGAATAGTGTCTTGAGATAGCAAAAGTAGCATTTTCACGCCACAAGAACCTAACAATAGAATAAATAATTGAAATACAAGAAGAAGAAACAGAAAAGAGACTTGTATGTAAAACTTAAATCAAAGTCCTAATCTAGTTCCTGCCGCCAGAAAGTAATCTCGTAGAAACTAATCCCACAGAATCTCCAAAACATAAAGTGTTGTCCATAAAGGTGACATAAACCAAGCAGCAAAGCAAATCATATATCGTGTGGATATGTGAAATTACAAAACTCGGGTCAACAATCGTTCTTGTTACCAGTGATGTTCACAGTTCAAACTTCTAAGGACTTCTGTCTTCACCTCATTATGAAGATAGCTCCAAATGATAAAGCAATATATGATTGATGAAAATCATGCAACATAAACTATATTAGCAGAGACTGTGCAAATCTAAATAGATAATTCATAATCAAACAGAGAACATTTCATCGGTAAGAAAAGAAGTATCATATTTAAAAAATAGGAATTCACTTTGGGACATTATTGCAGGCTTCAACACATCCAATCAAACTCTTGAAAAGTTACAACAAAGAGAAGATGAGAAATACCTCTCGAGGACTTGATAAGGATCCTTCACCAGCTTTAGTTTCCCATCAATCCAGATAGAATACCGGACATTTGGGAAGAGCCTATGCAATAAGAGCTTTGGGATCTGCCACATGTACAAGCCAGGTTAATAAACACCACAACTCCAAATGACTTCCAGATGTAATAGAAATTACAAGACAAACCAGCATGAGATAAACTCAAGATAAGAAAATTGGCAATGATGACAATAATTAGATGATAGGCAACAAATTAAGGGAGAGTTTTACTCAAATAGTTATTTCTCGAGTGCAAAATGAAGATTCGAGGTTTGCACATTGAGACGATAAACAAAGACATTAGAGGACGATGGAAGACACAGTTTCAACCTTGGTTCCGTACACATTACAAAGGTTTTTTTTACAGAACATTGTATCAACCAAAACATTTTCAAATACAAAAACAGAACTTAACTATGAATGTATTAAAAGGAGTAAATGACAAATTGATAAGATTTTGATTGAAGACACTATACGGACAAGAAAACAGTTTCTAATATCATATTAATCTAACTTTTGAGATGGGTTTATCAAACTATAGCTCCCAAAAAAATAGCAACACATTTGGTAATCACTCTTGCATTATATCAATAATGCTCAAAACCATGTTTGAATATAGAGCTAAGACAATACTACTGACCTTTCCATTACGTCTAGGATCAACATAAGGAAGATTTTTAACAACAATAACTCTCCATTTTCCAACACTATTACTGTTGTTTAGGACAGAAGTGTTCTTCATGTATGCTTCTGTCTGTTCATCAATAAACATGTAGAAAGGAACCTTGGCCAATGTTGTTTCACTAATGTTCTCGGGTTGGTGTATCGTGTCATAATTTCCTGATAAGAATGCAATCGTGAGGAAAAAGCACATTGACATAAAGAAAGAATTTATTTTAGAGAATATGTAATGCTCGCCCATACCAAAAATAGCTGATGCAACAATAACATCATGAAACTGATTCAACTCCATAAGGTCTGCTACGTCAATATCGAACCCAGTTTGGTGGCCTGGTTTACTTCCTTTGACAAATCTAATAAAAGGGAGTACCAAGAAAAAGAGCATAATAGAAATCAAATACACAAGTTGATAGATAATTGTAAAAGGCTATCACACCTTAAAGAGTACCGAAATCAAATATAATTCTGTCAAATAAAACAGCTTTCGAATATTGTAAAAGTGCCTAAGTAATACCAACAAACAGAAAGACTATAAGAACAAAACCCACCCACAATGCACTGTCATATACTTTTTTGTGATAAAAGAATCACTCCTCTGCTTGAGAGACGGATAACCACCAAATTCAGAGCCTCCATATTGTTTGGTTTTAGTGGGATTTTCATCCTGTACATATACTAAATCACGAATCACCGGTGATATTAACGAAGAGCTTGGCATGCTAGCTATAGCCTGCTCCACTGGAAGGTAGCATACTGGACAAGCTGAAAACAAGGAAGAATGAAATCAACAACAATTTCACAGGGACGTGATTGAAGTGGAAATTTTAAAATTCCGTACATGCATGTTCAGTGTTATTCACAAAACAAATGATAACAATAGTATGAACAATAATGCAACTAAAAACTTACGACGCGGGCCAGTACGTCTCCGATCAGGTGGAGGAGGAGGAGGAAATGCAAAGTTGTGACATGGATGGACATAGGGAGGACTATACACTTGAAAAGAGCTACCAACAGATGTATGAAGATCTTGACCTACATTTCCAATCACATGGTTATCATATTTGTTCATTCCAGTGTGCTGATCAATATATGTACAAGTATTTTCAACTGCACCATCATCACATTCTTTCGCAAACTGTAACGCATATGAATTCTCACCTCTGACAAGGAAAAGTGGCACACACCAGTAGAAATGATAGGAACCTATTATGCATATGTATATGAATTTTGTCATGACAATAGTAAATGTTCCTTGGATGACCAAGCTAAAGTTACAGAACGAAAAGATGCATAGAAAGCATCTTTATAACTCATCTCACTGGTTACAGGTATAAAATTTGAACATGCAAGACTATAAGGTAGTTTTTGGATTAAAGAAAAATGGAATGTTTTCCAATTCCAATGTCCTTTTCCTGACCAAAAAATCCTAATCCCAACATGAAAAATGAGAATTCCGTTCCCATTCCTTAACAGAAATTATAACTGAAATGCTACCTAAGACTGAACCGTTACTTTATCCAAGTAACACCTCAAGATTTGGATTATGATCCTTCGGATTCTCATTTAAATTTAATGATGGATTCTGAAGCAAAAAGCAAATAGTCCTAGTAATAGTATATAGAACAAGAAACAATTAAATATTTACAGTAGAGAAGCTTTAAAACAAAAATAAATATATGTATAAAGGAGAAACTTTTGCTCACTGTCAGAATAAGGATCGTAGATGGATAACGCACCTTTGTTAACTCTAAAGGAACCGTATGTTAAAATGAAAAGAGCCAGGACACTTAAAAGCAGCACTACAACCTTCCCTCGACACGTATATCTGCAAATAAAGGGGAGAATTCTTTCTTTGTCTCTTTGAACAGAAAGAGCCACTTTTGAAACCTTGCGTATGGGAAGTGATGCCACATTACTATACAAGCCATCATTTTGAAGCGAGCCGTAACTCCCTGAACGTAAACCCAGTGTCATCTCCTATTTTCTTCGAAAATCCACGCATTGGAGAAAGCCAAAACTCATCTCCAAAGTAAAGATTTTCAAAGTTAGATGTGCCGTCAATCTACCAATTCAGCAAAACCCAAAGTTATTCAAAATTGCAGAGCAACCTCAAGCCACTCGACTACTCGAGTCGGCAATGTAGTACATAATATCAGCACCAACGCACCAAGCCACTCAAAATTGCAGAGTGATCCCACAGTGCACCAAAAACATCACCCCAAAAAAGTGACAACTTTACAATCTCAAATGAACAAACTGTAGCACCAATGTGATCCAATATCAGCAACCCAAAAATCATTCTTGGTTTACACACAAAACCCACCTCCCAAACACACATAAACACCATCCAATACCAGCAGTTCAAAATTCAAACCAATTTACAAAACTCAATAATTCCAGAATAATTTCAGTAGCAACAGAATTAAAATCCAGAATGTAAGTTATGTCATAAACAAAATTTTAAAATTAAAAACAACAATCTGAATCGATAAACAATGGCAAACAACAGCAGATAATAAATCAAAACCATGAAACAGAACAGGCAAAAATAAAAAACTCACCTTGAAAATCTCTACCAATGCGAGCTCAAAATCCAAAACCCAATTCAAGTGTCGAATCTGAATTGGGTTTTTTTCACCAAATGTATACTTTTTAGGGTTTTGGTGGGGAGTAATCGGAGCTCTTGGGTTCGCATGATCGGTGCATTCTCTACGGGATGGCTCTGCTCGTCTCTCTGCCAATGAGATGTCGTTTCGTCGTTTTTGGTGGTAGTTTTTTGAATTTTAATCGCAGCTAATTTTTTGAATATTTTTATACAGCAGATTTTTACTTGTAAAAGGATTAGGATGGTATTCAAAATTTAAATTCTTTTTTGTTGGCTAAATTTGTTATTTTCAAATTCTTTTTCTAAATTCATTGATTTAGTTTGACTAAATATAAAAAAAATGGTTATTCGAACATTTTTAGGTCAAACATATATTTTAAACTGAATTAGAGTATGAACTATGAAGGAGAAAAAAAGTACCTAATTTAAACATAAAATTGAGTATCTATTGGACCGCACACGTTGCTCATGAATTGTTCTTTTATTGTAGAGAACTTTGAGATTTCGATAATTAACATGACATGTTATGTTGGGATTGTAAAATCTGACGTTGAAAAAACACATAAAATTTTGATAATAATTCTTTTTATCACGTCAGATGAATTTGTAGACATAAGTCACTCCGAACCAACTCTTTCGTAATAGAAAACTTTGTTAGGATCAAATTTTGGAAAAATAAATAAAATGATGACAAATTATGATAATAATAATTATATAAAATGCCATATTTTTAGTGTGAGATTTAGGGTAAAGGAATGTTGTAGTATACTATGTTGCCTCCAAATAGAAAAATATAAAATATTACTCTTGGATCTTGACAATGCAGATAAATGAAGCATCACTCTCATGATGGGTTGGTGCAGATGATCTATATTTGTTTTACTTCTTATAGCTAATTAATTAGTTTGTTTAATTATATAATGTTTCTTAATTAGAGTTGGTAACAAAATACAAAGTAGTGGAGACCACACCAAGCCATGCATGTGGTGTGTGTAAGAAGAATTTTATACAGCACAGTTGGGAGTTTGGACTAACACAAAAGTAAATTAACAGGTCGGTCGTGGAAGAGTTAGCAATTTTGATCCGAATGGACGGGAATTCGAAATTTTATATAATTTAAAATCATATGAATCAATCAATTTAAAATAAAATAATATAATATTGTTCATATTAGATCGGATAAATTTGATCATTATACATTAAAAATCTAAATTGTATTTGATTCGAATTATTTCCGAATTGAATTCCAATTCTTTTTATCAATCTAAATTCAAACAAATATAATTTGATTCTTTTCGATCTAAAATTTTAATTGTAACCAACTTTTTGCTGATAAAGATCACTTATTAGTCTATATGTAACATCAATTACATAAAAGAATAAATAAATAAATATATGTTCTACTTTGTGTGTATCAATTATACTAGTCGGGAGGCTAATCGAGTCGCCCATTCGCTAGCTAAATCATCTATTTCAGTTCAGGAAAGAGTTATTGGGTCGGGATTTCATGTTCGGCTCAGGTTTTAGACCTTGTTTTGTTGGATTCGCTAAACTAATCTAAGCTTTATTTTCCTCTAAAAAAAATTATACTATCTATATGTTTTTTTTTTTTTTGTAAAATTTTATATTTAATGGACGTAGCATACTTTTATTTTTGTCTCGTAATTTTTAAAGTTCACATGTCTAACTAGCACCTCAAAAAATTATAAAATGTTAAAATAATGGTTTCTCAAAGAATAAGTTGTTACATACACAAAAGTGCAAAACTTTCAATTTGATAAATGTATATTATAATATAATACAATTTTGTCGAGAACATATATTAGAAGTATGGACCAACAATATTAAATTGTGTGCTAGCTTACTATATAAAATAAATCAATGGGTCCACAACCAACAACATAAATAAATAAATTTATCAAAGTTGGTCCATAGTCTTGTTTCTTTGTCCCATTTAGAGAGGACATAGCCATAAATTTCATGTATGCATTGATTAAATATATAGTGTAATGTATATACATTCTATGCATTTTCTCTTCTTCAAGGTTGACACAAACATGCAGTGCACACACAATTATTTCTTAGTAGTTTCTTCATTTTCTCTATGTTTTTGGACACAACTTACATTACAAAATCAGATGTCTGTGGTTGACCATATGATTTGTAATGTACATATCTTCACTCTCAAGATGTGGAGTTTTATTTTAATATTGAAGAGATAATTTGTATTACAACACGTATAATTAATCGAATATAGAAATAGCTTGACGTAACAATGTGAATTCGAAGCATTGGGATGAATCACTCAAATCCGTTTAACATGTATGACATTCAATATCTTTAAGGTGGAGTCAATAAGTAGCATTGATGCATCTCTTTGAGTCAGATTGAATACGATATTGTGTTATTCACGTGTCAAAGTATTTTTTAAATTCGAGTGTTGCATATATAAGTGTTCATAATATATATTCGGTTCTCTTCATGTTGTTTGTCAATGTAACACATTGTTAAGAAGAGACTTTGAGCAGTTGAGAATCTAGGAGGATTGTCTCGAACGTGAGAGTAATAAACTCAAACATAAATAGAATTTCTAATAATACGAAGAAAACGAAAGGAGAGACCCCTCGGGCGAACTTACATGATGACGTGTTGGTCTGTGATTGATTGTTGACGAAGTTGATTCCAAGCATCATAGGTGGAGTGGACCATCGGGTAGTGTACACCGCTATGAGTAACATCATTGAGTTTCGGGTGGTCATGACTTCTTAGTTCTTTTCAACCAACGATAAGTGGAGAATGAACTCTTAGAGTGCTTAGCGCTTTAGGTAATGTTCAAGTGTCCATGTGTGTTTTGGTAGAGTGATGATGTCAAGTGTTAGAGTATGTTTCGTCGCGGAGTGCTCTTGTTAACTTAAGCGAGAGTACTCTCAGGATTACTATCGAAAGTTGTGTGGAAGTACTCTTAAGAGAATTGTTGAAATTTGTGCAAAAGTGAGAACATGGACGGGGGACACAAGCTTCGTGGGAGCCTTGCAAAGTGATGACTAAGGCTTCGCGGGGCTAGCCTCACAATTAGCGACGCGGTCTTCATAAGAGCCTCACGATTGACAACGCGGGCTTTGAGGGATTGGCATGGCGGGCTTGCGACACATATGCTTAGTCAATGGTCGATGCAGGTTAGTTTCAGGCTCGTCAAGTTTCTCAAAGTGGCTAAGGGCACCCTATGCCATAATTGAGATTTGACTTCCATGTGGTATTGGTCTTATGGTAGCATATGGTTTTCAGATGACACGTGTCGCATAGTCATTATATTATATTATTTCTAACGTTTAGGATATCATCGATAGCCACCACACTCTAAGCAATGCTAATTTACCAGTGTCTTTCGAAGTATATTCATTTGTTCAGCCTGATCATAAGAATTTTTTGTGTGAGTTTGGACTATGGTGGTCCCACTTATTGCTTTCTCAAGTCAAACTCGATCCCACATTTTTTTCTTTTTTTTTTTTGAAGCCCTAGCCTTGATCATATTTGTAAGTAGGTTGAATAGTTTATTAGCTCGCTAGTTTCTTTCCGTTTTATAGTTTTAAACCCTTTACGATCTTTTCTGTGTGTCGATAATCATTGTAATGGCTACATATAACGGTGCAAGTGAAACCCTACTGAATAACGTTGACCTTTTAGTAGTGGAAGTCCAAACCATTATATTGTAGCCCATTTATGAAATTTAACATGGTATCAAAGCTGGCTTTGATCCAGGCCTTGGCACGAAAGTGGTCCGTTTATGTTGCTTCCCCCTGTGGTCTCTGGTATGCTTGCAGATGGATATGTTTGCAGCGGTACACGTGTGGAAGAATAATACCTACACATGAGGGGGAGTGTCGATTTATAAAGTTCCCGATTGTGCATGTGTCGAGCTCACCGATAATAATAAAAAAGTGAGGCTCACACGTGAGGGGTAGTGTTGAAGTGGATGTTGTCCCACATTGAAAAAAATATAAAGTATAGTGACTAAATATAATGGTGCAAGTGAAACCCTACTAATAAAATTTACCTTTTAGTATGAGAAGCTCAAGACATTATGTGTAGCCCGTTACTGAAATTTGACAACTCCCACCATATCGCACTTCGCTCCCTAACACTGCTTCATCGATGCATCGCCCCTCTCCTACCTCATCCTCCATTGTTGCCCCTATCTCTTGCACTCACCTTTTGGCTCAAATCCGACAAATTTTCTCATTGTTAGAACAACACCTATCAACTTGTATAGAGTTCAACCAAATAAGTTTTTTTTTTACAACATCAACAAAATAAGTTTATTTGCATATATAACGAAAGTGCATGAAAGAAAAATAAGTGTGTCTCAATTACCAATTAAAATTTTACAAAAGCGACAAAACAAATGACCTAAAATCTAATGACTATTATGTTTTTTTTTTTGACAGGATGACTATTATGTTAACTTCTAACAACAATCATCACATAACCATAATCATTGTTATGAATAATCTAATTCTAACTAAAAATCATACTTATCCACACTTATTGTGACCAATTTTGCGGTCTAAATTCTAAAAAAAAAATGATCATACTTATCCATAATTTTTAGGATCAACTACCTTATAGGTCCCTGAATTATTAAAAACCGACCAGCTTGGGGTCAAAATTTCATAAACTCACAAGTGAGTCCCTCCAC
>JAYMTF010003589.1:0-14869 GCA_036897485.1 Pelargonium nanum | reverse complement strand
TAAATATAATTTTTATTCACTTAAATCGATAAATGTAAGTAAATATATTATAATATTGAAATATATCCATTTTTTACTCTAAACATTTTCATTAGTTATACCAAATACATGGGAAAATACATGTAAATAAAATACATGTATGAATCCTCCTCCAAATAATTATATGATATATTTTAAATTTCATGTCAGATTACTTAACAAATAAATTGACGACCAAGACATGTTGAGCCAAACGGTTAAAGCGCTTTAGGTTCCCTTTGAAGTTTCGATTTCGAGAACCGTGAATACTATTTTGGGTCTATATTTAAAGTCATAAACTAATTTAAACTACAAAAATATGTCCATTGAATCACCATTTGTGAAATTGGGGTTATCCTGACCTAAATGCTTAAAATTGAAAGTCTTAAATTGTAAAACGAGCAGTCGTAAAAGTTACGTACCGGAGGGGCTCGCCAGTGGCGAAAAAGCTCAAGGATGAAGCAACCGTCAAGAACCAGCATGTTCACAAACTCTTCCTTGGACATCTCATCGAAGGCTTCGGAGTAGCACTCTCGAGATCTCTCCTCCATCTTTTTCTGTTTCAGTGCATTCTTCAAAAACGACGCGTTTCTCTCTCCATGACATCTACAAATACGCGAAACGAACTGGTGTTTCTGCTTCTCCATGGCTGCAAGTGCTGGGTTGTTGCTGTTGCGGTGAAAAGGACCGATGGCCACAAGCTCCGGATCGTAAATTGTTATTGAGTTTTTATCGTCGATTCGTCTCATGGTTGTCGGAGCTCTAAAGATGGACGGATATGGTTTCTTTTCATCTTCTTCGCTACGATCCTCACCGTCCATCATGAACGGAGAAGTGGTTGATGACGAGCACTCATCATTTCTACTCCCTCGTTTCATTTTCAACCTGAAAAGCAATAATGTTTAAAAAACCGATCCGAATTCAGGCCACTGAGTCGACCAGCCAGGTCGATCACTATTGATATCATATATACAAAAATTGTTTCTATTAAAAATTCAATTTTTTTAAAGGTTAAAAATTCAAATTTATTTAGTTACTATTGATATTACACATGTATAATATTAGAAAATATATTTCACAGTACGTATATATTAAGCTGATTAATTTAATAATCAACAAATTTAGTTGGTAAGAACTCATATTCAATGTTATATAATAACATTGAATTCACAACTAGATTTATGTGACAATGGCATATACACCAACCGTTCATACCAAATCGTAGGATGGATTTTTTTTTTTTTTTGAAAGCAGGATTTTTGAATTTAATTGTCGCTAAGATTGGTTAGGGTTCATGGATATAACATTTTAAATATAGTATTGGACTTTGATAAAACTAACAAAAATTGGTTAAGGCTACGTTTGCTATGCACTAACAAAATGAAATAAAATGAGCATTCCATAATATTTAACTCAAACTCATAAAAAAAGAAAACACAAGTTATTTTACTAAACTCTCAAATGCCGACCCTACCGATCCGGTCTCCGGTTTTACCGGGTTTGGACTATGGTCCTGTCATCATAGAACCGAACTGATGACCCCACGAAATCCCGGTCGACTCGGCTAGTTCGAAATTGTCGAGTTTCAAATCATTGATATGGACCAAAATATACATGCATGTTCAGATGTTGAAATGGTTATA
Organism: Pelargonium nanum; assembly: GCA_036897485.1. Classification (NCBI taxonomy): domain Eukaryota; kingdom Viridiplantae; phylum Streptophyta; class Magnoliopsida; order Geraniales; family Geraniaceae; genus Pelargonium; species Pelargonium nanum. The sequence goes on along the minus strand of JAYMTF010003589.1, from coordinate 13,208 downwards.
AAGAGTCTTATGGAAAATATATATAGTTTGAACTCATGAATTTGATTACAAATCCTAGATTTGAGTTAAATGCAATATTGTTTGGTTGTGCAAAAAAAAAAAAATTGAATTCAAAATCGAAATAAAATCTTATGGTTCATTTGAACATAAATTAAAAATCTATATTTGAGTTAATTCTAATGCTTAGATTCGAATATGAATCTAACTCAAATTAAATTTATTTTAAAGAATGGATATGTAGAATAGAATATTTCAAATCACCAACTCATATATTTAAATGGTTTTAGAAATCAAATTGCAAAATCCGAATGCAACCTTACTCTACGTTAAAATAATACCACGGAAAGATACAAAACATAAGCATCCATAAATATTTTTAAATGATAAACGAAGATAGTTAAAAAAAATTAATTAATATTTTATCACATGAACAACAACTACTTTTATAACATGGTATTTTCTTCAGAACAGAAAAAGAGTATATATCTGAGATGACATAAACAATGGATTCAAGCTATAGATAACCAGAAGCAAAAAAGAAGAAGAAAAGGAAACTTTGGTTTCATATAGATGGTGGTTACACTATATGCTCACCACCAAGAACTATATATTAAAGCATGAATAGGGTTTTGAATTTTGTTACCTGATTTTACTGGTTTTCAATGGCTCTGGTGGCTGGGTGAGCTTTCTTCAATCTGTGAATGCATGGTTCAAATAATATGTAATTCATATATTTATAGTAGGAAATTATAATCATCTAGCTTCTACCTAGAAACTATGTCTTGATATATATAAAAATATTTTGTTGCATACTTTTGCACTTAATCATGTCAGCAATATTGAAGAATTCATCAAATGTGATCACAGCCATTTACCATGAAATTTAAATTAGTTTGGGTGTAATTAATGTGTTACTAGAAATTTAAGGTCAACTAAAAATTAGTGGTTGGATAAAAAAATCTATAAAAAGTTGTTGTTTCCTGGTACATAATTGGTAAAAGGGACAAAGACAACGACAAAGACCAAGGGTAAATTAATAAATAAGTCGTCATGTGTAAATTAATTCCAACAGGAACGTTCCATGCAATACAATGACAAGTTCTAATTAGATTTACGTACATGAAATTAAAACTTAGTCATTGAGGTTCAAATAAATTAATGGGTTTGGAATAGAGAGTTGAACTACAGTTTTGGATGGGCGCCTTTAACATTAAAAGGCTAAAATAAATTAATAAATTTCCACTATCATCCAAATTAGCTTAGCTACTATATATGGTATTTTATTTGGACAAGTATATTAGGATCAGACTAATAGTACAACAAAATTGTACATAGCCAAATCAACGACTTGCATTAAAAACATATAAGATCTGCTCAGATCCTCTTTGCCCAACTACAAAATACAAATTATGGAAGAAGTTGGGGTCAGATCATATTTGAGAGTTAGGTTGCTCAAAGTCAAGCAACACGACCATTTTTTCAATGGATTAAATGTGGGACATTGTGGTGTTCATGATGCCCTAGTCCAAGTCTTCCCGTTCATTTGAGCTATTATTTCTCCTTTCACTTTCACTTTCACTCGTGCTTTGTTTTTACCATTTGGATTAATAAACAAAGTATCGTTTGCCAATAAATAAAAAAAGTCTCATGGTTGACATTGGTTCAGCGAGTATGGATTCTTCTAGTGTTCAGTATATTTCGAGTAAAGTGGATACATCAATATGAGAATTTGAATGATTTCATTGACGTCTGATACTAGCATGTTTAAATATATACTCTCCTGTCATCTCAAAATAATTTCCTACTTTGTTGTTTGAATTATCTAAATATCCTAAGCATAAATGAGTAAATTATCTAGATCTTACAACATACAGTAAAACATGGAGTGCTACAAGAAAAAAACATTTAACTCTAACATCTTTAATACATTACACCCGTACTCGTAGTTGTTAAAATAATAAAAGAAGCTAGAAAATGGGATTATTATTTATAAGCAATTACAACAATTAAAGAATTATAAATTAAGGCAGAATATCGATCTAGCTAGGTACACAATTATCCTTAGCTGCTCGAATATGGAGGACATGCAAAACGTAAATGAAACACCTAACATACATACATACATATGCAAACAAATGTATACAAAGTAAATAATGAGGATGAAGTAACTAGCTAATTACGAGGAAGAAAATAAGAAAGGAGAGTGAAAATGGTCTGAAGAACAGTGAGGTAGAGAGCAACAATGGTGACCAAATACGTGATTCCTTCATGAGTATTCATGATCCGTCTCCAAAGCACCTTCCTCTGCGGCCACTTGCTGTTGTAGTGATGTTGAATCTGGGAGCGCACCGAAACAAGGTAATTACTCCCATTCAGATTGTAGTCGATGCCGCTGGTCAGGTGGTTGAAAAGCTCACTCACCTCCTCATTGTTCCTCAAGAAATGGTGAAGAATTCCTCTGATCCGGAGAGCCTCCACGTCCGCCGGCGAGTTCACCAGCGCGTCCACAAACGTCACGTACGACGTCACCACCGGCGTTACCTGACCAGGAACGGGTCCAAAAAGTTTAGTTAGCAGGGGACAAAATAATTATTTTATATTTTATATATAATAAATAAATTAAATAGATATATAAAAATTGATACATATGTTTCAAGGCTAAATTAATGGAGTATTTTTTTTTTAAATTAAGTTGAGCTACACAACAGGGATAGTTCTCCCTTTCTAACCCAAACCCCACCTCACCCGACGCAATGAGATTCGAACCCACAACCTTCTATGTGGAGATGTGTGTCTTGACCATTGCGCCACCCCTAGGGAGCTTAACGGAGTATTCTTATTATAGTGATAGAAGTTATTGATTCGAATCTCCATTAAAATAATTTTAATGGGGGCAATGTTGAAAATTTTAAAAACATTAGTAGGGGCAAAGGTATAATATGAATGGACAAATATGAAAAATTAACAAAAACTAATGGTGCTTTTCATAGAAAGAATTGAGTGGAGGCAATTGCCCCCAAACTCCACCACATGGATTCGTCCATGGTTACCTCGATATTGCATTGCTCGTACGCAATAAGATTTCTGAGCAGCACGGTCGTGCTCTTGTCAACGGTAAGAGCCGGTATCTCCAGTTTCGATCTTTTAACGTTGTACGCGATGCTTGTGATCACTGCCCTGTCCCCACCGCCGTCTGTCGTTTTAGTTTTTAGGGAGATTCCAGAAAAAAGAAGGTCGTTTATGCTCGGAAGGGCACATTTTTCTCTCGGCGGCTCGTACTGTTGACTGGTCTCGTCGATGTCTATAGAAACGGAGTCGTTTTGGATCTCCAGGAGGTGGTGTTCTAGTGCGAGTAGGTGGTGGAAATCTAGACTAGGATTGTGGTTGTAGGGTATGTTTTTACTGAGACTTAATTGTGGTAAGCAACGAGAGAGGAAATTAGCGGTAAGGCCATAGAGAGTAAATCGACGATCAGCAGAGAAGAAAAAATCGTAAAGTTGTTGGAGTACAACTGTACAAGCCAAGGTAATTGGTTTTCAAGCATCAGCAGATCCATCACAACTTCCCACAACATCCATCGTGACTTCAACTTCATTTTCTCATTCTGTTAGAAAAGATGATGTTATAAGTAATGTGTTTTTTGTAGACATTTCTAGAGTTAATTAGAAAAAGAAAAGGAAAAGGGTGTAATTTAGTCTATGAACTATCCAAAACGTGCCGATTTAGTTCTTGAACTATCAATTGAGTCTATTTAGTTCAAAGATTATCCAACTGTGACAATTTAGTTCAAATGTTTTCAGAAACCGTGTCAATTCAGTACATTCCGTCAAATCCATGAACGAAATCCGTCAAAAAGATAAAAATAAAAAACTACACATTTGACGAAATCAACTAACAGATTTCGTCAACGGATTTGACGGAATGTCTTTATGTGACATGGTTTTTGAAAACATTTGGACTAAAATGAATCGATTGATAGTTCAAAAACTAAATCGACACGTTTTGAATAGCTCATGGACTAAATTAAATATTTTTCCAAAAGAAAAATATAGAGATGTATGGAGATTTCTAGCAAGTAAAAGTTATGAGATCTCAAGAATCATCCATTCTCAAATTCAAATTTTCTTGTCTCAACTACAACTGAACTATTGTTACTACTTACATACTCAATCCCTTTTTTCCGTCAGCTAAACCTTTCAACCATCTTAATCATGCGGTACATAATAAAAAATGGTTTATTTATTATGCATAGAAAAACATATACGTACCATACTTTCAAACCCTGACTTCTTCCCTCCGAATCGATGAAGGTAAAAAAGTTCAATGGTGAAACAACCATCAAGAATCATCATGTACACGAAGTCTTCGCTGGAGATGCCGGGGAAGGTTTCAGAATAGCAACCTCTTGCGGATGCCTCCAACTTTTGCATTTGGCTTACAAGATCTTTAAGACACTGTGTAGTATCAATATTATCATCTTTGGGACGTTTACGAATCATCAGAGCTTCAAATTAAAACACGCAACTTTACAATCTTGCATGGGTTCATGAAGTGCTAGTTTATCCGATTTGTGATGAAAAGGACCGATGGACACAATCACAGGTTCGTACGTGTGAGGTTTATCTTCCCACCGCATGTTCATTGGCACTCTAAAGATACTGGACACTGACAATGATTCCGTCGGCTTTATGCTCCTCACTTTCTCATAGAGTACGTACTGCTTCCATCCCTAACTAAATTGAAGTTAATTTTATGAGTAATCGACTACCCACATGCAATTATACCAACTAGAACTAGTATATGCGCAAAAAAAAACCAAAAACATGTATCATACCTTTATTATCAATATTTGTGAAGACAAATCGAAAGATGATCTTGAGATTCGTCCCGTGGAGTTTGCAACTTTATAAGGAACTCGTTCGAAAGATGATCTTGAGGATTGTTCTGTGGAGTTTGCAACTTTATAAGAAACTCATTTGATTTGGTCTGACTATGTACCAAGTGATGATCATTATCAATGACTTTCCAAAGTCTGCCACTTGCATATATATATTTCTTGAGTACATTGTGCATGTAATTAGAACGCTACATTTCAACTTGGAATTGAATTAGATTAAGTGAAGTAGTACGTACATGTTGATAAATTATTGACAAAAACTTTGATATAAAATATTGACTTCGAATTAGTCAATGATTTGTTATGAAAGACATAATTAGCTGGATTTTGATAAGTATTGAAGTGATTAGTGGGAAACTTAGCTGGAGCTGGAACATTAATGAGAACCACACACATATGTCATATGTGTGTGACTGTGTGTTAACTCGGTTTACGAGGCCATCTTACGTTAATTAGTCAACTAGCAACTCTTAGGTGTATGCATGCTGGTAAATGCATTTGATGTAACCATTAGCTCGTGCGACTTAACTTAACCTGCAAAGTTGCAACCAACCACTTGACATCATATGACGAGTTTTATTTGTAAGTATAAATATCATTTTTTTGATAAAAGTGGGAAATCCCACAATCCAAAATTTTACATACTTTCTTTTACTTTCAAATTCTTTAGGAGTAGATTTTTCTCTCATGCCTGATGAGATTTCTCGGGTACAAAGTTGAGTTTATGCTTATCGTTTTCTAATTAACCTTGTGTAGGCTATAGAAAATTAGAAGTCAGAATCCAAGCCTCTTTCTTTGTCTCAAATTTTCATAAAAAAATATTTTTGTAAGACAATTACACATGCTAGTGTGCTCTTAATTAATTTAACATGTTTCAAGGAAGCACATATATATGCAACATGTTACCATGGTGTGATTAGATTAATGTCATATTGTCCAAGGACATTCTTTTAATTGATTTGCTTGAAAGTTGATTAAGAGCGTCCACCTTGTTAAATGACATCATCTTCATGATGTCATACCATGACATCATCTTTTCCTTCTCTAGAAAGCTTCATCCCACACACAACCACCTTAACCATCTCATTACTTACCATGTATTTTGGCTATAAAATAGCCTCTTCTCTATGTAAATGATAAAGCAAATATACAGAAATGTTTAACATTTCTCAGTCTTTCAACTCTCCTAACCTGCCATTAAAAGACCAAAAACAGATAAAACCAAGTCTTTGTAAATTACTATATACACATTAACAATATTTAAAGAGGCACATATGAGACATGTTCCCATAACTTCCGTTGTTGCTCAAATAATAGTCATGCGAAGAAAGTCAACGTCCTTGGGAGATTTTGATCGAACTCATGAAATGCACTGGGCTTTACTTTATATTTCATGTGGGCCCTGTTTAGTGTTATAGCTACTCAGCCCAAGTTTAATGCTGCTCCAGCCCATTGCCTATTATTGCTAATTAATTTTGTTTTTTTTTTTAAACTTAATTTTGTTGGTTTTGATCTCTATATATATATCGGAGAGCATGTACAGGATTTGAAATCAACTATTATCAATTAAATGAATTGAAATATCTTTCTCTCTCCTTCCTCTTGAATGGATTGCTCTGCCATTTGTCTTGCTCATTCTTCTTCTTATGGGATTATTTTATTTATTTTACAATTTGTTTGTCAATATACTTTAAAGTGATTGGATTTAAGATGAACTGTTGTGGTTTTGGGCTTTACAGTATGAAAATTGCTATTTCTTCTATACAAGCCCAACTCTCAAAATGTTGAAATTTGAGACTAAAGTCACTTTCAAAAATTCACAGAAATCAAGAAAACAATATCTTGATCTTATGTCTCTTTCCAAAATTCCAAGCCTCCATTCCAACCAATGACAGCCTGAAAACAAACCAACACTGAAACAGAAAAACTAAAAAACAAAAAACAAAATGAAACCTATGATTTTCTACAGTTAATTTGGTGTCTATTCTATTAAATGAAGTCATGATCATATGATAATCATCAACTGTCCTCACACTGCATACTTGTTTTAATGTTTCTCAAAGTACATGATATAAGAGTGTTAACAGACTCCACAGACTCCATTGTCAGCTTAGCTGTGGGAGAGGTGTTGGTCAGGATTTGGAATGCTATTGTCAGCAATGACCCTCCCTCTGTGCTCTTCTCCTCTTGCCTTGATGTGATCACCATTGGCCTCGACTCGACCCCATCGGGCAGTATCGAGAAACCCGATGGCAATATCGCAATCTTGCTCGAGTCGCATCCTGTCATCACTGACTGCATCCCAGTTATGTCCACAGGAGCATACACCACCATGGATTCATAAGCGTTTGTGCAGCTATCTTGCAGTACCCACACACTGCTCTCTTTCGACTTCATTGCCTGAACGATAAAAGGCGATACGAATAAGAACAAAACGGGACTTCAATCAACAATGGAAGAACTCAAGAACAAGAACTCACCTGGATGGAAACTGCATTGCCCCGATCCTGTCCTTTCGCTAAGTTTGCGATGGATTGCACCGGGCCTCCATTTGACATAATGTCCCACTGGAATGATGAATACAACAAAAATTGTCAAACCATGTGTCTAGTGTTACATTAGCATAGAGATGTATATAAGGCATTGTTATCGTACCTCACTGCGACGAGCTTCATCTCGTAGGAAATCGAACAGCACGTGAGGAGAGACGGGCAGCCATACAGAAGACACTGCACAGACGATCACTCCAACGTGTTCTCCGGGATCATTTAAGTTCTTCCGGGAAGATACCCTTATATCCTCCCCTGTTTTACTTGTGACTTTGGTCCATGTATGGTAGCTTGATGCTCCAATGGCATGGCAAAAACCCCATGTCATTCTTTGTGCTAACTTCAAAATGCTTTTCCTCCCAGCCAGTGTGGCCACACCTAATTTTCAATTAATGGGTGAGTTTTATTTTATCGATACTGTTATGTTTCGATCCAACGAAATTTGGGTTTGAGGAGTTTGGCTTACCACTTGAATCTTTGGTAGGAACATTGGTTGCCATGAAGAACACTAGCCGTTCGCACTGGAGTTGCAGAGTTGCCATCCAATGTCTTGCACCAAAAGCAAGACCGCTGTTAACTAATGTTCGGTACATGGAGTGGACTGTACTTTTCTGGCATTCCAAATGCTCAACCCATGTCACCTGAAAACCATACAAGATGATCGATTAGTTGTGAATGTGATCATGTTTGAAGAAAATGAAAAAGAGCTAGAATTGAAGAACAAGTACATACCTTGCAATGACCATTGGATTTATCCTCAATGATGCAACCGGATGGACGTTTTCTGCATTTCACAAGGGAGGCGTCAATGTTATCTTCAACTTTGTCAATGGAAACATCAACAATTGCCCATTGTTCTGCACTCAGTTGCTTGCAATATCGGACAAAGTACACTTCTCTGGTTGGCACCATAGGTGTAAGCATTTGCATCTCTGCAAACATCTGTAAAAAAACGGCATAAAAGGTCAGGATTTAATTATCATAATTCAGTATCTTAGTCAAGAAATGATGCTTCTTCTTTCACTTTTTGGACTCAAGAAAAAAAATCTCAAAGAAACTCCAAAAAGATGTTAGTTACTTTTGGCATTAATGTTGAACATTTTGACCTTCAGTTGAGTTTGGTAGCTCAGAAAAGTTCATGAGTTCTCATTCATTTGATGAACCAGTTTCATGATTAATTCTATTGTTCTACATTCTTTTCCTTCTAACTTTCTCAGTATCCAAACAACAAATTGTCACTGGTCAAAGTTAACTCACCAAAAGTACTGCACCATTTCTATTAGGGCCTTCACCATTGCTGATAACATCAACTGTGGCTGCCTTTGAGACCATGCATGGAAACATATCCTTCCATTGATTCTAGAAAAACCGATACGACAAAAGAAAAACACAAATTATCAGAACCATTTATAGAGAAGAACATTGAAAATAATCACTAATTTGAAATGCAGTTGTTGTTTCTTACCACATCCATGAAACTCTGAACTAGTCGGGGAAGATCAACAAAGACAACTCCGGTGTCTCGCGAGGCCTCAATGGATCTTTTTGGCCTTCCACTACTCGGATTCTCAACGGGAAACTCCTTCATGTACTCATCGTAATTAAGTATCTCGCGACCAGTCTCAACGCTCCTGATCCAGAGTGGATCCCCTGCTGTGGCCATCTTCTTGAGCTCTTCCATTGCTTGATTCACTGTGTCCATGATTCTTGACTTTTCAAGCCCAAAAATGCCAGTGATGAAGTCCAAAGAGCTTCTGTTTTCTTGGTCAGCTCCTGTTGAGCACGATGGTGATGATGTTCCAGGAGGGTACTTTCCTAATGCTACTCGAAGCTTTTCCACCTAAATCAAAATGAAAACAAAATCAGAAATCCACTCTTTTCAAGTAGTCAAGATAATCAAGAAAATAAGAACTAGTAGCATGAGTGCATTTCCTCGCAAGAACCAAATGCAGACTTCAATAACACGGCAAATCACTAATGCTCATGAATCTACTTTCTTGTATATATTTTCTAGAGTCAAATGTAAGCTACATCCTACAAGAATATAAGAAAATATTGGTTTAGCAATCCAAACCTCGGCTTTGAGCCTGGCATTTTCAATGCGAAGCTGTTGTTCCTCAGTTGTCACAGAAGTTTCACGGCTAGTGGTGGCAGAGCCACAATTGGGGCAACAAGCCTTGTTTATGGCCTCCCTCATGGCCTTATTTTCGTCTCGAAGTTTGTCCATTTCAGTTTTCAGCAGAGAATTCTCATGACGCTCTTGTATTGCCTGTAACAAATATACATTTGCATATATCATCATTCCACAATTTACAAACAAAAATGAACTAATTAGATTACCAAACCAAACCCAATATTAAAGTACCTTAATTTGGGTTCTTCGGTTTTGAAACCAGAACTTGACCTGCCTAGGAGCAAGGCCTAATTGCTTACTAAGTTGCTGCCTCTGCTTCTCATCTGGATGAGGTGATTCTTTGAATAGTCTGCAAAATTATCAACACCCATCAACACCAAATTCCAAATAATATACATTACATTATCAACATTACATGGAAGAAACAAAATTTTCAAATTTATTGCTATCTTCTACATAGAAAACAAAAAATATGACCCACTTTTTTGCAATTGGATGTGAAAAAAACAATGGTTTTGGAATTTTATTCTTTGGGTTGATGAAAACACAAACACAAGAAACAAAGAGAGAAAAGGAGGGATGAGAAAATGTAAATTTCAATTCAACTTTAACTTTCTAATCTCTTTTTTTTTTTTTTTTTGTAAGCATGTCACTAACTTTTTTTAACCTTTGTGAGTACAAAACCACACAAATTTGCAGAGAATTAACGCGTCACCACCGAGTGAACCCGGAAACAACTCCGAGTTCACGCCCAAATTTCAGGTTACGAACAAACAGACAAAAAAACGATATCAAACATACGCTTCCATTTCTCTGATTTGCTCGGCGGTGTGTCTGTGATACTTCTTCCTCTTCTTCTTCTTGCTCTTATCGCCGTCGCCGCCGCCGTCGTCCTCGTCGTCCGGCTCTCCCTCGCCGTCGAAGTCGTCGTCCGATCTCGACCTCACCGGACCGGAGTTCTCGCTGCTAATCTCCACCGTGTCGTCCTTCCGGCTCCCGCAGCAACTCCCGCCTCCGCCGCCGCTCCCCTCGTCCCCTTCCTCCACCTCCATGTTGGAGGCCGCCGCCGCCGCCGCTCCGGCATGGCGGAAGATTCCGGCCTAAATTTAAAAAAAAAATTCAAAAATCAAAATCAAAATCAGGTAAATTAGAGAAACGAATGCGAGAATCTGTGAATTGTAGAGAAACATACGAGGCTGAGAGAGAGGGCGGGAGTGGCGAAGAAGTCCTTGGTGTGAGAATTGGGAGGAGGATTGTTCGACATGTCGAGGAAGCCCATGGCAATTGGGTCGGAATTAGGGTGATGAAAAGCTTGTTTTAAGGGGGGGAGGAAATGGAGGAGGTGGTGGTGATGGTGGTGAGGGAGGTGGGAGCTGCTAGTCATGTGTGGGGTCTGGTTGATTTAAGGATATAAAACAAATTGTAGAGGGAATGTGTTGTTTGGGAGGAGAGAAAATGTGAGAAATTAAAAGGGGTTTTGGGGCTGGTAGGGGTTGACTGTTAGATACTCTGGAGTACAACTGTGTGAAGACTCAACTAACTTTATATGCACTTCTTGTTGAAGAAGCTCCAACTCCAACGGTATTTTCACTTTTTTTATATCTCATCTTTTAACTTGGCTCCACAGTGTGGCTCTCTGGCTCACCCTCTCAAGTCTCGACGCTAAGGAGCTGTTTGGCTCTCACTTTTTATTTTTTATTTTTCAATAATAATTGTTGTACATACACATGAGGTCTCACGTCCGATAATTATTACTGGTGGAAGTTAATCCATATAAATAAATTTGACATTTTACTAGTGAAAGTTCATACCTTTATGTGTAACCCGATATTAAACATGTTATTTTTACTTTAAATTGTATTTTAGTTGCCATGTTATTTTCGAATTATGTTTCTACTCTCATAGGCGGAGATTTTGTTATGTTTTCTATTGTTGGAAATGTTATTTTTCTTTTTTAAACCGTATTTCAGTCGCCACGTTATTTTTAAATTATGTTTCTACTCTCATGGGCGGGGTTTTGTTAGGTCTTCCATTGTCGGAAGTGTTTTTATGTCTTCTCTAGTTAAACGTTTTTTTTTATGAGTCGATGTGTATTTCTTGATACTGTTGTGATTCTATTAATGCTTATGAAGAGGACAATGACTAATCTTATGTTGTTGTAGTCAAGATTTTAACCAACTTCACAACAGTCAACCATTGTTCTGAACATTAAGATTTGCGAACCATGTTGTTTGTATTAAAGTATTTGATTTTATATACATACATTAAACTTTATGAACAATAACTTAACGAAAACGAGAAGCTATTACATTACTTTTGCATAATCACGTATGAAATGTGCACTCTAGTTGAATTGGTACATAATTCAAACGTATTTCTGATTATTTACTTAACGAAATCAACGAAATTTAATTATTTGATTAGTGATATCATTGTTCATGGAATTGGATGTAAACATTAATTTGTTTACTAAAATATGCAGTGGATGTCAATTTCAGTCCCAGTTGGCATTCCTTTTAGGGTTTCTATTCTGGAGATGGCGCCAAACAGAGGAGAAGATGGTTAGTTGGGATGGTAGTTGTTACAGTGTTGCAAGGAATTAATAATTCTCAAACCACACTGAAATCAATGAAATATAACTTGTGTAACTTCATTTTTTTGTATTTTAAATTTTATTCTTAATAAAATATGAATTTCGTCTTTGAATATGGTGCCTCGTAAATGCATGAAAGTAGTTTACATGCCACTCGAATACCATGTGGAAATGCATTTTTTATAACTTTAGAACAAAAATAAATTTTATGGTCCATATACTCTTAAGAAAATTATATTAATAATGAGAATCAACTGCATAACATTAAATGAAAATTTGGGCGCACAAGTACATTCAACGTTGAGTTGCGCTACAACAAAGTGTTTACGCTTCCTAGTGCATAGGTGGACGTGTAATGCTGACTTGTATTGTCGAAAAACACATAAGCTTCTTGACTTGTAAACGTGTGCGTGATGTTGCAACATGGGCATAGTGCTGGAAACGTATGCGCAACACTCCCTTGCTACGATGAAATATTGGGGTCAACTTTCATGTCGATTGGATCTATTTGTACACGTATCAATTTTTGATCATTAACTGAACAATTCGCAAAAAGTTGAGAATCATCGATTAGCAAAGCCATCTCAACCAAATAACTTTTATCTTTTTTGATAAGTTTTCCAAACTCCCTTTAATCACTTAAAAATAGTTTTTGGCTTTTATTTTACCCAATTGACCGAGAAACAAAAACATTATAAAAATAAGATTATTTGGTGGCCAAAGTTTTTCTCATTATTACTTCCTAAATGAAAATGGTTAGCTTTTTTCCTCATTTACGTACATAAATAAATTCTCAAAGTTGTGTGTCAAAACTTCTCATTGAAATTGGAAATTCACGAAGAAAATTACAAAATTCATCAAAAAAAAATAAAATTTGTAACAAAAACGTCGACCAACCATTAATTATACATCTACCTTGTTCTATTCTTTTTTCATGTAAATAAATGATAGTTTTTTTTTTATCATAAATAAATATATAAATAAGCCAGAGCAAAATATGGCTTTGCTCGGGTTGCGTTTAGCCTACACAATAAA
>JAYMTF010003588.1:0-14869 GCA_036897485.1 Pelargonium nanum | reverse complement strand
GCGGGGTAACCCGCCCGCTGACACCCCTAGATTTGATGACTCTGACCAATTCACCACATTCTTCTTCTTTGTAACCGCCTCTTGTTGCCTTGTGCGCACACAAAAAAAAAAACAAAAAAAAAACTTACCGAGAAGCTACGCTGCCATTATGCAAAATCTTAATTGCTATAAAAGCAAAATCTCATCATCTTAACGAGACAGACTGCAATTTGCTATCTGCAAATCTAAGAGACTGTTGCCACTCTAAAATCAATAGCAGTCGTAGTCGAACATAAATTTTAACCGATTCTCAAAACGACATAGATAGTTGCACACTTTGTGAATATTCAAGAATTGGAAAGTTATATTTTCAAATGCAACTTTAATTTATAATAACAATTAGCAAAAATTGAAATAGAAAATGCAATGCAACGAAATAATGACAATACTAATAAGCAAAAATAAGGTTTGAATCGTTTGAGTGTGGTCAACAGGTCAAGCCGTTCTGGGTTTGGTTATGCATGATCCATGAATGCTGCTTAATTTCCGGCTTAATCATGAAATTTCTCCTCTGTTTTTTTTAATTTATAAAAAATAAAAACTTTAAATTTTCAAAAAGGAAGATAAGAAAATATCCTCAAACAAAACATATACGGAGTACGAGTAATAGAATGATGTTAAATTAAGGTTCGATTGTTTTTTCATATTTTAAAGCCGTAGTGTTTGTGTATCATTTCTGTAGCCGAAAAGAAAAAGGTGCAAATGCATATTCCATTGTCTTAGCTCTTTTAATTTATTGTATTTTAAGGAAAGTAATGTATATTTAAGAGTGATTTTGAATTTTGTGACCATATTCATGTTTGCTTTTTATATAATCTAATTATTATCGTCATAAACTAATAAAATAAAATAAATGTAGTGTGGCGGTCAGCTATGTGTCAAAGAGACAGTCCCTACATGTCTGGAAGAAGATATAGCCTATGCCCATCTCTGCGGGTCCCAATTTGAAAAATAATTCACTTTTGGCTCCATTATTTTTTCTTAATATTTATTTTAAACATAATTCATAATTTTAGTTGTCGAGTTTGATCCTTACTAAATAGAAATGGACGAAGAACTCTAACTGTGAGTAACGTCTTTCTTGAAGCTCCACAACCAAACTCATTTTTGGATCAAAGAGGTAAATGAAATAGAAACAACTCTGTAGAAAATTTGGGTTGTACTTGGTAAAAAGGTTGTGCTTTAGATGAGAATTCTATTATGAATCTGAACCGTCCATTTACATTTGTCGTAGATGTTGTAATTGTTGCTTTAAAAAAAATGTTCTAATTGTTATTTGTTGTATATGTACTATTTAATTGTTTTTTTAAAGGACTATTTAATTGTTAATATAATAAGATTGTAATAATTTGATTATTATTTAAGTTATTGGAGACGAAATCATCATGTTTACTAGTGCATAATTAAACAACTCGAATAATGCAAATTAATGCTTCGAGATGGTATAGGCGTAAAAATGGTTACATGCGCAGCACAATTAGTGAACATTTCAACAGAAATTGCATTAAACATAATCCGATCATAATTTAGAACGTGTAGTTACGCGGATTATAGTATCGTGGGTCAGTTGTAGGATAATTAAGTAGATTATGTTTCTCCTTATTCATTTATGCAAGGTAAAATGAACAAAATAATCATCAAACTAGGCCTTCATTTGGGAATCGGTTCACTATAATTAAAGTATTTTATTTTGAAATTTAATTGAGTTTGCAATCCTATGATTACTAATAAAATTGTTAAAAAAAATTGTCTAACTAATTTGTTGCGTTGATTATAGGGATTAATAACATATTGTTATCCAATAAAAAAACATACTGTTAATTGTTGTGACTAAATATCAATATACTGTAATTATATATTTTAAAAATTGCACTGATTAATTAGAGAGGAGGAGAATGATAAGGCATATAAGGAACAGTTATAGGACAAAATGTGTTTTTCGAAGCCCACAAAGATTTTTAAATCAAATAAATTAGTATAGGGTGACTGGTCTTGGGAAGAAACTTAAATCACAGACCACATATTGATGCAAAATGTGCCACTCTGTTATAGTTGTGAGATGCGTTAACCATGTTGAATTATGACAGTAAGTGACCCTAATAGTTGAAGAAAATGAAAAATAAAAAACATGGCAGTGCAGTGCTCTTAGATCAAGAGATGGCATTTCCCAGTAATATGAGCCCAATGTCCTCTTGAGAATTGCACTGCTTTGTCTTCTGGTTGAACACCAACTCTACTTCCTTTTTAAAATATAATATACTGTTCCATAGATGTATAAATAATCCATTTCTTAAAAAATCCTAATTGTCTTGGTTATTATAAGAGTTTTATGATTGATTCTTTGAATGAGTTTGGTGATTTAATCCCAATGATTGAGATTTTATGTGTATCAGTATGTGGTGATATATTTTTTTTAGGGCATGTATGTGGTGACATTTGAGATATTTTTATATATATTTGTTATACAAAGTTTATAATTTATGTATAATAAAAATTTTAGGATACTGATTGTGACGTTAGTTCATGTATACATATATACATTGTGAAAACAAAAAATTTATATCACGTGTGTAAAAAAAATAGTGTCTACCCCTTAAAAAAAATTGTGTCTACGATAGAATGATTGTGCCACTAATTTCGACCAAATTTCTTTGTAAATACGAATGTCGATTGTATATTATTATTATCATTATTATTATTATTTAATAATTTAAACATTTGTGAGAATGATTTTTACACAAAATGACACAATTTTTGGTTTCGCGTGAGGAAACATGTGCAAGAATTTACATGTAAAAAAATCGTTTTTTCTTTTCTCTTAAAACAATTTGAGATTGGGTGTTGGGGATGACAATGACTACTACCTATTTTATTAGAAATAAAAGATTTTTTGAGCCACAATGAGCCAATGAGGGAACATAATGTTTAAAGAAATTCATACAATCAATGGAAAAATAAAAAATCTTCTAAGAGCATCTCCAATGCTTAGCAATTGTTTTGGGTGCTAAGGAGAAAAGAGAGTGTGTCAACTCATTATATTAGTTTTTAGCATCACCTTAGCAATTTTCACTCCAATGCATAGTATCTCCTTCTCATAAACCTAATGATTACATTAAATTATAAAATTAAAATTAAATGTGGCTGTGATGAATAAATATTTATGTTTATTTTGAGTAAAATAAATTTATTTAAAGAACTAATTCATAACTAAAAAACATTATATAACAATATAAATATTTTAATTAAGATAAATTTGTGTTCATAAAATAACATGGATAACAAAATTAATTTTGAACTTGATTTTCTCCAAATCGTTGTCAAATATGTGCAATCAAATTACTATATACATCGATCAATATGCTCAATAAAAATTACACGACCTGACTCAACCCGTTTATTTTAACATGTCGAGTTGAATTCAAACTAGCCATTTAATAATTGGGTCAAATTCATATTGACCCGTTTAACATAATTTTAAACTTTACACATGAACACGACCTGCAAAAAAATTATGAAATAATTAAATTGACTTTATATGTTAATGAATAAAAATTTGAGTCAATTGAGCTGTAAAAATAATATTATACGATATTAATTTTACAAAAATAAAATTGTGCTAAAAATATATTACAAGAAATGTTATCTTTAAAACAAATAGTATGTAAAAATATTTATTAAAGAAAAGAAAATTGGCCAAAGGCCTTGGAGTGGGCGCTTAGCCAAGCGCCCCGGCTAAGCTTTTTCTCCACTAGCTGCTGTTAGTCCAATGCTTAGCGTCGATGCTACGGTGCTTAGCGCCTCCACTTTTATTGCATTGGAGATGCTCTAATTCTAAAATTATTTTATGAAGGAACTTAATAATTGATAAGACTTTCAAATATTGAAGTTACTAAGTTTATTATCGAACGGACCTTGCCTCTTCAAAAGTCCACTAAAATTTTATACATATCTTATGTTGTTGAACAAAGAAGGAAGACGACTCCGCGACCTCCTTCTTCAAGGTGCTAGTTTCAAATGAAAAAAATTCACACAGTCGAATTGTGAGAAATTAATAACAACTAATTGCTCTCTCTCACTTGGTTAAAGTTGATTTATGCACTAAATTTCATGTCTTATAGTTTCAAATAAATCTCTATCCTAGTCAAATTAGAAAACATAATTTGAACATAACGAGAAAAGACATGACAATTTTTTTTAATGAATACCTTTGACCACGAGCTTGTTGTTATGTTGATACGTTGTATACGATTGCTGCTCTTTGATGTACCATCATGGAATTGACCGTCCAAGGTTTCGTCACGTGCTAGTGGAGATCCATGCGCCATTTTCGAGTCCGAGTCATGTACTCCGATACATGAATGAGTTGTTCCAGGTTTTGCGTGTTTCATAAACATATTGACGTAGAGTTTTGAATGATGTCAAGAACACAAGTTGTACACGTGTGAAAAAAAGAAGAAGTTGTACATCGTGTCTTCAAGGTATCCACCACAAGTTCAATTCTTTGTCCTAGTGCTAACAAGTTTCTAAGGCCCTTCGTATGAACACCTTCAAAATGATCTTCTTTGGTGTTCAACTCTAGTACTTTGATAGTCCTCCATAAACATTTTTCTTTCATTTTTGTGTGATCCAGTTATAGGATCTCATAACATTTGTAGTAACGTCTAACATCATAAGCATTGAGTGACATCTAGCAATGCATCAATGTTAACTAAATTATGAGACTTGTAGTGACAAATCTACTATAGGTGAATAACATATGTGTGCTCATTTATCTTTTCCTCAATATTTTAAATCGAACATGAGTCATGGATTATCATGTTTGTATTATTTGATCTATCTCATTTGTTGATGATAATTAATTTAAACTATTATTTAGAATTATAAAGTGAATACTAGAGATAACTATTTTACCTTAGAAAAAAAGTTACAATTATTTTGAAACCAAGAAAATAATAGTAAATACTTGTTTATATTATTTAGAATTGTGAATGACCAAACATATATTTTATAACAAAATCATAACTTGCTTATATATTTTTAAATGAAAAATGAAAAAATCTTAAATACAAGTTTCAGTGTTCAACAATTGCTCCACAATATAGTTGTAATATTTTCATCCATACCATTTAATTTCTTAGTTGGAGGAGAAAATATGGTCAAGGATCCAAGTGATCCCAAGAGATTTCCAAATTGATTATCTTCCTAATTAAGATCATTATGTATAGTAAAAAACAGTAATTTATATCATTAGCATGATCCAAAGTCCAAACAGTCAAAGGCTCCATTTGATTTTGTTGGAGTGAGTGAGTATTCACTGTAGAGAGTATAGTGACTGCAGTGAGAGAAAATAAAAAAGATTTCTGCAGCCTTCATTCACTTGTTTGTTCCAACTTCAATTGAAACTGCTCATTTCTCGTGAAACTAAAGTACCACTCTCATCAATATCAATATCAATTCACAAAACCATTTTCTCTCTCTCTCTCTCTCAAATACTCAAAACCTCAAAAAAATTGCTTCTTTTCAGACCCACAAACTCAAATCTCTCTCTCTCTCTCTCTCTTTCTGGGGGCAGAGAAAAACACCTGGTCCGTGAAACCTGCACCAAACCCGGTTGTTTCTCTCTACTCTTCTTCTTCTTTATTTTTCTCTTGATTTTGAGTCACAGAAGCCTTGGCCTTGCCTAGTCTCTTCTCTCAACTCTGTGTAAGGCTCTTGAGTCTTTTCTTCTTTTTTGTTTGCTTCCGCAATCATGGTTGCCTAGTTAAAAAGATGGCCGCTTGATGTACAATACATTACAGCCCATGTTCCATAATGCTGTCCTTTTTGTTTGCTTATTTTTGTTTTGGCTCCCTCTCCTTTTCCTCTCATATGGGTCTTTGAGTTTTTGATTGCTCCATTCTTTTTTCCTCTCTTTCCCGTAATTTGCGGATTGAAATGCTTGTATTACAAGAAATCTGACCTGGGTTTTGTTTTCTGGAGGTCAAGTGTTGATTTGGGGTTTTGGGTTTCTGGGTTTTCTTTGGAGTGAGCAGAGGGCTCTGAATCTCCATTGATGGGTGTGGGTCTTTGATCAAGAAAAGAGTGTTTGGCTGCAAGTTCAGGATACCCATTTCCAAGTTCTGGGTTCTCTGTCACTGTTCTGGGTCCTGTGGAAAAAGAGAAGAAAAAGATTACTCTTTTTAGCAAAAAGAAGGTAATCTTAAAGGAGAAATGGCATTTCTGTGCATGTTGTCTCTTTTGCTTGCTGGGTTTCTGTCAAAATCTCAGCTTGTGGTGATGGGTGCTCAGCTCAGTGATGAATCTGCTCTCATGGCCATTAACAAGGAGCTTCAAGTACCTGGTTGGGGTGTCAATGGCTCTGATTTCTGCAATTGGCCTGGCATTGTCTGTGCTTCCAACATTTCTGTGGTGGAAAGGCTGGATCTTTCTGGTTTTAAGCTCCGAGGTAATGTGACTCTAATCTCTGAGCTCAGAGCTTTAAAGTTGCTTGACCTTTCCTTTAATGGTTTCCATGGATCAATCCCACCTGCTTTTGGGAATTTGTCTGAGCTTGAATTTCTGGATTTGTCTCAAAATAAGTTTGTTGGTTCCATTCCCCTAGAGTTTGCTAGTCTCAGAAACCTTAGGTCATTGAACCTTTCCTCTAACTTGCTCACTGGGGAGATACCTGATGAACTCCATAGCCTTGAGAAGTTGCAGGATTTTCAAATTTATAGTAATAAGTTGAATGGTTCTATACCTCTTTGGGTAGGCAATTTGACCAACCTGAGAGTTTTTACAGCCTATGAGAATGAATTAGGTGGTAGTATTCCTGAGAATCTAGGCTTAGTTTCTAAACTTGAATTGTTAAACCTTCATACAAACCAGCTTGAAGGGCCAATACCAAAGAGTATTTTTTCTATGGGGAGGCTGGAAGTTTTGGTTTTGACTCAGAATAGATTGACCGGTGATCTTCCCGAGTTAATCGGGAACTGTAAAGGCCTTTCTAGTGTCCGAATTGGAGACAATGATCTTGTAGGGGTCATTCCTAAGTCAATTGGGAATGCTAGTAGCCTCACATACTTTGAAGCTGACAACAACAATCTATCTGGTGAGATTGTATCGGAGTTTGCTCAGTGCTCTAACCTCACACTGCTGAATTTGGCCTCAAATGGACTGACTGGAACCATTCCTCCAGAGCTAGGACAGCTGATGAATCTGCAGGAATTGATTCTCTCTGGTAACAGTCTATTCGGAGATATCCCAGAATCTATTCTCAGGTGCAAGAACCTTAACAAGCTCGACCTAAGTGATAACAGATTCAATGGTACCATACCAAATGAGATCTGCAACATGTCAAGATTGCAGTATTTGCTTTTGGGTCAGAATTCAATTAGAGGGGAGATACCTCATGAGATCGGTAACTGTATGAAGCTGCTGGAATTGCAAATGGGTAGCAACTATCTTACTGGGAGCATCCCTCCTGAGATTGGTCACATCAGAAATCTACAGATAGCCTTAAATTTGAGCTTCAATCATCTCCATGGAACAGTGCCACCCGAATTGGGGAAATTGGACAAGCTGGTTTCTTTAGATGTTTCTAATAATCAGCTTTCCGGTAACATTCCAGTTGCACTTAAGGGCATGCTGAGTTTAATAGAGGTTAATTTCTCTCATAATCTTCTTAATGGCCCTGTACCCATTTTTGCACCTTTTCAAAAGAGTCCAAACTCGAGCTTTTCAGGGAATAAAGGGCTTTGTGGAGATCCATTGGGCACTTCCTGTGGAAATTATAATGGTTCTGATCATGAGAATTACCATCACAGGGTTTCTTTCAGGATCATTCTAGCTGTAATTGGTTCTTGTTTGGCTGTTTTTGTATCAGTAACAATAGTTGTTCTACTATTTATGATAAGGGAGAGACAGGAAAAGGCAGCCAAAGCTGCAGGGACTGCTGATGAAGAGATCGACACCCAACCCGCGATCGTAGCAGGGAGTGTTTTTGTTGAGAATCTCAGACAAGCAATAGATTTGGATGCTGTTATTAAAGCAACTTTCAAAGATTCAAATACTCTCAGCATTGGGACTTTCAGCACAGTTTACAAGGCAGTTATGCCTTCTGGGTTGATTCTATCAGTGAAGAGATTGAAATCCATGGACCGGACAATAATTCATCATCAGAACAAAATGATTAGAGAGCTCGAAAGGCTGAGCAGGCTCTGCCACGACAATCTAGTGCAACCAATAGGATTTGTGATTTATGAAGACGTTGCTCTTCTGTTGCATCATTACTTACCGAACGGGACGTTAGCTCAGCTTCTTCATGAATCTACCAAGAAACCAGAGTACGAACCGGACTGGCCTACAAGACTATCTATAGCCATTGGGGTTGCTGAAGGTTTGGCTTTCCTTCATCAAGTAGCAATCATCCACCTTGATATATCTTCTGGCAACGTTCTTCTAGATGCCAACTTCAAGCCTTTGGTTGGGGAGATTGAGATATCAAAGCTCTTGGATCCTTCCAGAGGCACTGCAAGTATTAGTGCTGTTGCGGGATCCTTCGGTTACATTCCTCCAGGTATTTTATATCTCTTTACAATTTAAGCTGGAATCACCCTTGATTTGTTTATTGTTAATTGCTTCTTGCTTCTGTGGCTGTTAAAAACCCCTAGTTCTGCTTTCTTATTCTTAGTTTGATTCATTTGTACAGAATATGCATATACAATGCAAGTCACAGCACCGGGAAATGTTTATAGCTATGGTGTTGTTTTGCTTGAGATCCTGACAACCCGGCTACCTGTTGATGAGTCCTTTGATGAAGGGGTGGATTTAGTGAAGTGGGTGCACAATGCTCCGGCAAGAGGTGAAACTCCGGAGCAGATACTTGATGCAAGGCTCAGCACGGTTTCTTTTGGTTGGAGGAAAGAAATGCTTGCAGCACTGAAAATTGCACTGCTCTGCACCGACTTGACACCAGCCAAGCGACCTAAAATGAAGAAGGTGGTCGAAATGCTTCAAGAAATAAAGCAGATTTGATGGATGATTGCAGTTCAAGTATTCTACATTGTGAGTCCACTGAATCAAGACTATGGTAGTTGTAAAATCCACATGGCTTACGGAATCAAGATTAGGATTTAATATTCAGCTCATTTCAGGATAGCCCTTCATTAGCAAGGAATTCTCAGTCCATATTTGTGATTCAGCAGGTTAATGTTCTTAAATCATCGATCCGTCTGCTTGTTTTTTTCTTTGTCAAAGAGTTTGTGAGAAATGGTTGCTTGCAATGCATTCGAGTTGGAAAGGGAGGTTGTTGGAGCTGAGACAAGCCCTACGAAGATATTAAAGGTTTGTTGTTGAGTTGGTGTTACTGTTACATATTAGCGTACAATTGTATTGTTGAAGTTTCTAGTTTCGAAATTTTCAGTATCAATGAAGTTTCACCCGTATATTTTGATCATGCAAAGCTCAATTGTTGTTTGTTTCTATTCTTATGGAAAGATGATTCTATATTACTAGCTTTGCTTCAGCCATTTTGTAGCTGCACAAAACTTCTGCTTCTTCTTGCTTGCCATGACACCACCAGAAGCCTCTAGTTCTACTTCTAGCTAGTGCCCCTGCTACAGGTTGTAGCATATAGTGTTAGGTATAAAGTTAATATGCTAAGTTTATAGCTGAGATGGTCCTGTACATATAGTCTTGATGCTGTTGCTTGCTTCTAGTTCCTCTTATCCGTATAGTTAAGTTTTTGATGATTTTGTAGTGTGTTAATCAGTTGTAGCTTTCTGATGCGATATTTCTTCCTCTTCCGGGTAGAGACGTGTTGTTGACGTCGTTGAAAAACTTTTACGAATCTAGGTGTGTGATTCGCTTGACTTATGAAGAACAAATCACTTCCGGTGTACGTTAAGAAAACTAATGCGTATTAGAATACACCTCTGCCCTCTGGTGTGAGAGTAACTAGTGAATCAGGTTTAACTATTGTAATTTACTAGTATGTGATTGTGTTTTTTACCTCAGCTTCTGAGGGTGTTTATAAGGGTAGTTCCCTGATTCTTATTAGCGGAGAGAATATATGAAACTAAATATGTTGAATTTGGACATGTGTGATATAGATGAGTTTTAGACTAGGTTGTTAGTCGTTGGGTGAGCCATGAACCAGGTATCGCCGACCATAGGCTGGATTGTATGTCTCATGTATCAGTTTGGGCCAAATCGGAGCAAAATTGGGCGAATCTGGGCCTAAATTTGTCTGTACACGGCAGTGTGGCTATACAATGTAGTCTTTTCGGGTGATTTTTATGTTCGCTTTTTTTATCGTATGATCTATATAATGAGATTTTGAGAACCCGATATTTTATGAATCTTCACTTCATTTCGAATAGTTTCCACTTACCAGCTCGAATGTTTCAGTGTGATCATCAACACGAATCACCAGCATATTGAAAGTTGGGTTTGTATATAATACAGTATAATTTATATATATCGAGAGAGACAGAATTGCTAGTTCCTAGTAGGAATTCAATTACAATAAGGTTACGTTTGGGAACATAGATTTGATTTGGAATTCATCATTTGAAATTTTGGTTTTGAAATGTTGTATTTCAAATACAAAATAATGTTTGGGAAAACATAGAATTTCAAATGACAAGGTAAGAGCTGTCATTTGAAATCCCATATACTAGGCATGTTTAGAATGCTATTGGATTTGACTCAAATCTAAATCCAAATTTTGGAGTTTCCAAACACTTCATTTGACTCAAATCCAACATTTCAAATAAAATGCTGGTTCCCAAACACACCATAATATATCTGTTATTGGTCAAGCAATTAACCAACCAAATAAGTATAAACACAAACAGAACTGAAATCAAGTAGGCTATAACATTAACCGATTTCATTTTGAAATCTACATTACCTATAATTAAAATATTTTTTAGGACACTAATTATCTATGCTTCATGACTTCTCTTGGTAAGCTTAACCATCAAACCGTGCTTCATATGAAGAATAATAGAAAGGTCAGGCACCACGGCGTGCCCTTCCACCACCTCAATATCATATTCCCGAAGCACGGCTGCAGCCACCATCTTCATCTGCGTGAACCCCAATTCCTTCCCGATACAAGTCCTCGGTCCCGCATTGAACGCCATGAACTTGTAAGACGGCACGTGCTTGATCCTCCCTCGCTCCGAGATCCACCTCTCCGGCTTCATTTCCAAGCAATCATCTCCCCAAATCGATCTCATCCGTCCCATGGCGTACATGCACATCACGATCATGGTTGATTCGGGATCCACACGGTGCCCGCTAGGCAAAATGTCCGGCCTCAGCGGCGCCTTGTGCTGAAACGGCACGGGCGGGTACAGCCTCAAGGTCTCACACAAAGCCGCGTGAAGATACACTACTTTGTTAAGCTCTGACACGTCGTGCACGTGATCGATGGACGTGATCTCGTCCCTGATCTTGTTCTTGACGTGCGGGTTGGTGGAGACAAGATAGAAGAACCAGGACAAGGTGGCGCTGGTCGTGTCGCGACCCGCGGTCATGAGGTTCAAGATCGCGTCCCGCAAGAACTTGTCGTCGTTTTGTCCCGACCGCATGTACGAGGTCAGCATATCAAGATCGCGATCTTGAACATCATGATCTGTGTGTGACATCATTTCTTGTCGCTTTTTCGATATGTAACCGGCCATGATGTTGTCTAGGGTTTCCCAAGCTTCCTTGTACTTTCGCTCCAGTCCGATGTTTAGCCGCCTCTGCAGAGCCAGCAGGCTTTTCGGGATGACGTGGCGGTAGAACAACGCTTCCTCCACGTCATCCAAGGCCTTCATGTACGGGCTTTCGGGCAAATCGGGAGCTAGGCTTTTCGGGTCGTATCCGGAGACCAATACGCTGGTCGTGTCAAAAGTGAACCTTTGGAGCAAATCTTGCAAGTCCACGGCGTGCCCTTGTGCGCACGAGCGATCAAGAATCGGTAGCAGCCCGGTTCGCAGCTTCTTGCGGTTGATTTCGTGAGAAAATTGGAGGAACCGGCTGTGGTTTAGCATTGCCTGAGCCACTTTCCTCTGGTCCCGCCAAGATTCGTGATCCGAATTGAAAATGCCGTCTCCCAAGACGTCAAATATTTTCCTGAACTTGACACCTTTTGGGAAGTTGGCGAAGTTTTGGCTCATGATGTAGTGCACGTTGGCAGGATCGGCCGTGACCAAGAGGCTCATGTTGGTGAAGAACGGTCCTCTCCCACGGTACACAAAAGTGCACCCACTGGCCTCAAGAACATCAGTGAGCCTGTCGTGGATGCGATCAATGTGGGCGATGAAATCGGGCAGCGATCCAACGAGTGGCCAGTTTTTTGGTAGCTCATCGTTCTTGTGATCGCAGCGCAAAAAACAAACAATGACGAAAGTGAAAATGAGGATCAAGAAGATTTCAAGAAACCCTAAGGCCATTTTGAGTGAAATTTACGTACATGCGAAACTCTTTATATATATTCCATTAATTGTGTAGCTCTTGTATTTATTCAATTGTAAATTTTGGCAAGTTAATGAAGAATTTAATCTTGTATTTATTCAATTGTAAAATTTGGTAAGCTAATAAAGGATTTAATTTCTTCTATAGATGGAGCCTGGCCTAGCTATGTATCCTCTATGCGTATAATAAATTTCACGTCCCCACATGAAATTAATCTAGAAAAGGGAAGTATTTAATGGTGAGATGGCAATAAATTAAGCCAAAAACTCTGTTTGTGGGTTGTAAAATGAAAAGACTAGTCTGGATAACACTTGACTGGTTGAAAATTACACAATTAAACAAATCTAAAGTGTAAAATTGTGAAATAAATATGATTGGTTAATCTTACCCATGATGCATACAATGTTGGATCTCAAAATCTCATTACATCAGCCGGGATTGAGAATAAACAAAAAAAAATCACTCGAAAAATTTAAAATTTAAAACTATACTGAACTAGTTTGTGCGATCACACGACCGCGGCAATAAAACATGACCGTGGCATGATACACAACCATGTGCAACCTCGCTATAGTGCAAACACGTTTCATCTGGTTGGCACATATTATGCCAATTCCATTCCGGTTCGACCCAAATCGGCAAACGAGACACCAAGCCTGACCATTGTCCACATGATCCGGTCTACGGTCAACCAAACGATTTACTACACGGTCCAAAGACTCATTTGTATGATCTTAACGGGCAAAATATCTCCTTCCTAAAAGCTCTCCACCAATATGAAGCAATGAAGTACTCCTATAAATACCCCCTAAAGGCTAAAGTAAAAGATACATTATTACACATATGTGATTATGTTTGCTAAGTATGATTCACTTATTCCAAATGTGAAATTTCATGCAACACACTAGTTTTTACTTAAATGTGCTCTTCTTGTGTAGGAAAAGTTTGAGTACGAAGTGAGTGAATCACGCACCTATTTATAAAGGTCGTTGGACGACACCAATTACGTGTTTCTACCCTAGTCATGAGGAAACAATAACCTATCTCTCATGTTGAAAATGCAGAGTTATATGGAGTTGGTGAGTTACCGATGATACATGCAATTTCAAAACTTACTTAACCAACGGGAGGGCAACTGTGTACACAAAAGCGGCTCGAAACAATCATAATTCATCAATATGTGTAAAGACCTGAGTCACTCAGATCAAGATTAGAGCGAAAAACGATTCCACCAAAAAATCTCTAAGAGGGTTTGATAAACTCACAACGTCGAGAGATCTATTCCTGAAAACTAATGAATCAAACAAGAACCGAACCGACCCCCAAATGAATCCAAAAAGACTTAAAACACATGAAAAATACGCAAAAACAAGTAAACAACCATCCACGAACCAAATATGTGTGTGCGCGTGGCACACACACGAAACATCAACTCTCTGTTGCAACTTCATTATCTTCACATGGCACCTCCAAAGCCCTTCTAAGGCCACGCCATCACACCGTGTCAGCTCTAACTCGTTACCAACTCATGCCACTTCATCCACTTATCAGTCACCACGTGTCTCCCATTGGCACGTCATCGAGACTATGGGTCACTTGGATGAATCTCTTAAGTTGACTCGCGAGTCAACAAAATCAACTCAAGTTTTCTCTAAGTCGACTCAGAAGTCATGTGAGTTGACTGAGAAGGCCTCCGAGTCAACCCACCTTCGCCCAACTCACCATGCACAAAGTGAGCTCACGGTAGGCCCTCTTCACCAAATGGAAGCCTAAATTCTTTTATATTGTGAACTAGTCAGCGTTTACCACGCATTAGGCATATCGTCCCTTCCATACACGCAGACACTAGATGACTTCCACTCGCGCCACCAACTTGTTCTCATCACATACGTCCGCGTCCATCTACCCTATATTTACACCGCACCCTATTCCCATCTCAGACCATACTTGAACAAAGTTTATGCCCCAATCTGATCGCTACAATCACAATTGAACTGGTCAGACCACATTGTATTACTAGTTTGCCCAAGAATATTTTATATTAATTATTTTTTAACCAAAATGCTCCCAAAACTATTATTCTTACTAAATTTAGTCTAAACATATTTTGAGTCCTAATCGACCCCATAATGTTTGTAAAGTGATCATTCATTCTGAGATATTATGGAATCCAACTATACATAACATCAAAATAGAATCAGATAAAGTGGACGACGTACCATCTTTTTACGCACATATATCACAACTAGGGGTGTTCACGGGGCGGGGCCCCGCTCCGCTGGTCCTAAAACTCGGCCGCCCCGCTCAGAGCGGGTTCTCAATATTTGGCCCCGTTGGCCGTCCAGCAGCCTGAAAATATATGGCGGGTTGGGATCCGCCG
>JAYMTF010003587.1:0-14869 GCA_036897485.1 Pelargonium nanum | reverse complement strand
CTTTTTCAATTCTGTAAGCCTTTATGACATAGTTTGGATTAATGAGAAGTACTTGCATTTCCCATTCAAAAAAAAAAAAATCAGTCTCATTCTCAAAACAACATTTAAGCGGTTTTAAATTTTTTTACGAATATTTTTGGGTTGAACTCGTCATTGATCATCAACTATTATATCTCAACATATAGTGTCCCGAAATCTATTATTATATGAAACTTAACCGAAAATTTAAGTTTATTTAAATCTTATAGGTTGCACATGCGCTCAATTAAAGTTAAAAAATATATATGTTTTTGATCAATGGTGACACTATTGCATGGAATAAGAATCATTGGTGACCCAAAATAGTTGGAAGATCAAACTTGATAAACGAGTAAAGATGGAGAATCATTTATAACATTAGCACATTTCTCTTGATAAAATGGTCTAGCATAAACATAAATATAATAAACGATGTTTATTATCTCATCCTGATTATTCATTTCCATTATTGACATTAGACAGTATTTAAGCAAATTTAACTTTTTTTTTTTTATAATGTAATTTAACTTTTCTTATAAGTATTTTTTAAACTCATCCATAATCCACTTACCTTATAAAAAATAATGTTTCATCTGTTCCAAAATGTATCAAAATAAGCGTCGTATCTTTCATTTCTTAAGTTAGTTGAGTATCAAATACAAATAGAATCAAAATGAAGACGTATTCCATCTAACAAATGGAGAAGGATAACGTTTCACGACAAATTAATTCTAGAATCAAAATACTAATTTTGGGAGTGAGTAATAAATCCGACAGAAATTTTATTTATTTTTGTATAAAATGAATATCATAAATACCATAAAGCTTTATTAAAAAACAAATCTCATTCTCGTTTATAACCAATTTTTTTAAATCAATTATTGTTGGTAAGAAAATAGCCAGAATGTGATATAAAAATATTCTTTAAGTACAAATTATTTGATATAAAACAACTGAAGTGAGCTATAAAATATGCAACTCAAAATATATTATATTATTAAACAAATTGATTATAATAAATAAATAAAAACACATGAAGATTTATCCTATTTTGCTGTCAAATTAAAAAAAATATCCTATTTCTTTCACATCATTATTCATTAGTACACATTAATGAAACATAGCTTACCTCGTACAAGATTGACTGTTAAACGTAAAATCTTTGTATTTTTTTTCCTCAAGCTTAGAAAATCTCAAAGGTAATATATCATAGATGGTTTCCAGGAACCAATATAAAAAATATACAAACACAGTCAAAATTTAACATTAATAATAATTATAAGGGACAAGTGCTCAGGTCAGGTGTCTACAATGACAGCTCCTTCATGTTTATACTCTCACAAAATTGCACTGTTTGAAAGTTACAGCTTCAAAGTCTCAGCTTCTTCAGTTTTCAGCTAATTCCACTTCTGTGGAAAATTTATAGGCAACATGCTACAAGACATACATACATATTCACCGCTTCCGTTCAGGCCGCCACTTGTATACTGGTTTGGAGGTTGGGCACACAATCTCGTCTTCACGAAGTTTGCGCTTCCGGCCTTTTTTCTGTTACAACATATTTGATACTTGAGTCTTGGAATTTATACGACTAACCAAACAACCCGTCAGAATACAAGTAAGCTGAAAATGTACCTGTAGCTCCTTTTGCAAGGCCATATCCATATATATTTTCTCCAATTCATTTACTCTTTTCTTTCTAGCCTCTAGCTCTTTGTAGGAGGCAGCTGTTTTCCTGCACGTGGAATTTTCAGTATGAATACAGTGGATGAACCAACAACGCTTTGTGGGGTGAGAACATGAAAAGTTTTGGGGTGAAGGACCCGAATCAAGCTTACAAAATCACATGTACAGAACCTAGTTCAACAGGCTTAGTTCATCCAAACAAGATTTCAAAATCAGGCAAAGGTTGAGTGAAACTCTTATCAGTCAACAATTTCCAAAGCTTCAAGCTGACTAGACTAAAAAGAAATTCGAATTTACCACTCCCTCTGCCCAAAATGAGCGTTCACTTTCCTTTTAGCACATTGGTTATGCTTTGGGTTTGATGAAATATTAATAAAATACCAGTTGAGATATTCACCCTCCATCCCAAAATAATAGTCCCCTTTCTCTATAAAAAATTGTCCCAAAATAATTGTCCACTTACTATATTAGTTAGTTATGCATGAATTATCAACAGTTAAAACCCCTTGAGTTTGTTAGAAGAAGAGCACATGAAGATATAAGGGTAAAAGCCTGCTTGTAACTAACTCATTCTCAATTTTTACAAAATATGTAACGTGGACATTTATTTTGGGACGGAGGAAGTAATACCTATGATAAGTAACTTACAAATGCTTTAGTTTGTTACAACAAAGTCATATAGGGGCACATGAGGAAAGGCAAGCACTAATCAAACTATCCCAAGTTTTTACACACAAAAAATGAATGGAAAGTGTACACTCATTTTGGGACAAAGGGAGCAATAAACATTACAATTTTTTTTTCAATTTGCATGTTCTATAGGATTATCCTAATATCCAATTCCTTCATGATAATTGCATAATACTTCATAGATGGGATGGAAGGGGAGAAGGAGGGAGTTTTAACTTCTAGTAAAGCAGATTTAGAATCATTTTGTTTTCATTTACAACATAAAGTTATAAACTTATAATAGTCCACTATCTTGCATTACCTTTTAATTTTACTAGGGATTTCCTCAAGACCAGGAACTGATCTGCTTTGTGAAGATCTTGACTGTATTTCTTTAGCCTCCTCTCTACAGCAAAAATAAATAAATAAATTAGTCACGAGGGACGAAAAGAATCTGGCAACAATTGTCAAATGAAGGAGAAAAATTATTAACTACTATATGATAAAACATCACGATAAAAAATGGAAAATGTAATGGGCTGATACGCATCCCCAAGTTATATCCATATGCAGGTGAACAATCTATTGACAAAACTGCCTCTTAAACATCATTTAATAGTAATAACTAATTGCATGTCAAAATAATTAAGAGAAAGTATGACTTGGAATTCTGCTAATCTAGAAATAAGCCAATTTATGTTTAAGCCTTATGTATTGTTTCATAGTTGTGCATAGAACTACAAAAATAGCCCCAAGAGCATAACATAACACCCATTCACACTTAGTATCCAATTTCAGATACAAAAGAGAACATAATTCTCAAGCAATATTAATATATTATAGATGAACTCAAAAGGCACAATAAACACGCTAGAGCCTCACTTACTGATAAGAAAATAGTTCCTTTGACACCCCAATCCCAAGTCTAAAGCTCCTTAGCAACGCTTATCATTCTTTTTTTCTTAAAGAAAATGCTCAGACAGTTCAGAGAAGAAAAAAAAAAGATTAAGGAATACTTGGTTAGAATTAGTATTTCCCCTTATACCCATTGTACTATTGTTATAACAAACTCAAGGTATTCAAAGTTCCCAACTAACTTAACTCAATGACATTGTTGGTAATTCATGTATAAGTATCGCCCTAAACATGAACGTCGATAACTATTTTAGCATGGAAGGAGTGGACAAATTTTTAATTTTGGCCCATCAAAACGACGTCGTTTAGAATAATAACATATTTACTAATTTTTCGAGGTCACGTCAGCAATAACTATGTATTTAATTTAGTTTTTATTTTTTATGCCACATCATCTAATTTAACAGAGAAACTGACAAAAATACACAGCGGGTACCATTCTCACATAAACTTAATTCGGGTACCAAAATGGTCGGATCCTAATATCTAAGGAACCGACATGGTAGCTAATCTTTTTTTAGCACATGTGTGTGCTTAATTTTCAAAAGGTGTGCGCCTTGCGCCGTGGCTTCAAGAGAGGTTTACGCCATTGCGCGCCAAACACCATTAATAGCATTTCCAAGGATGCTTCTTAAGTCTATGGGTTTTTCTACCTATTTTGGGCCAGACTTCCATTTGGCTTAAGTTATCCTATTGGTGTTTACCTTAAGAGCTGACAAAAGCCTATATGGTGACCTTGATGAACCAAATAGAATGGGCCAATAGTGAGCCACCTAGGAATGGGCAACCTAGTTGGATCTTGTTGAGCCAAGAGTGGGTCATCATGAACGTTGGCTTTAAAGGAGGTGAAATGGTATAGTCCCTCATCGGAAACATATCATGTACCAAGAGTACTTCTTATGTTCATGTGTTCTTCTTCCACCTAAAAAACTAGTCATTTGGGTTGAGCTTTTTCATTGAGCTTGAATTATTCCAAAACGTAGAACAATTGGCTATGGTAACAACTCGAAGAGATGTGCAACTTTTGTACCAAAATAGGCCAAAGAAGCTAAAAAAAACTACTTTTGAATTACACTGGTTGACAAATATGTTACATGTGCTGAATAGACGAAAGAAAAACAAATAGGAAAAAGGATAACAAAAATATGCAGCAAGGCAAACGACATTTGCAGATTCTTAAGAGGATAAAAGAAGACTGGAGCTGCTGAACATTTAGGTTTCATCTCAAGCTCCATCAGAAATATTACCTCAGTAATTTTTCTCCTTCTATTACATAAGGATAAGATGTGAACCTAATATCTATTCCCAACCCCACCCCTTATTTACCAACTAAATAGACCTAGGGGAAATAATATCTCAAATATCCAGACCTAGCTCAGGTAAAAGTTGACAAGAAAAAAATCCAAATATATGAATACTTTAAAATCCGAATATGGCTGTAGTGTAAATTTTTATTTATTCACCTATAAAAGAAAACAAAAAGAATTTCATAGAAAAACAGGTCACTAAACTTGTTCCAGCTTCCAAATTAATCAGTTATTACAGAAACAAAAAACGAACCAACATCAATATGTGACATGGAAAAACTACAAGAATACAGAGTTGTGAACGTCCAGAAACAGAATAAGTAATGCAAGTAGTATATTTAATTCAATCGTTCCTGCGTGTTTCCTTAGACACTTCATTTTTTTGTTTAGAATAGTATAAAGTATAAACTTTAATAGAGCAAGACCAGGCATTGTCTATATGCCAATCTAATTTTGGATCAAAAGCAACCCACAACTCTGCATTGCTCGGATCAACATAGGCAAAATGATAGCATTACTTTAAAAAATAGAAGTTAACAAAGTTCAAACCTGTCTTCAGCAAAGTAGACATGTTTAGTTGAAGGTTGGGCATCAAGAGAATGCAGCATGGCAGTTAGCCTTTCAATTTTCTGTAGCAAACAATTGAATTGTCATAAGAGTAATGAAAAAAATAAACCAGCACAAAGAAACTAAACAAACCAATCCACTACAAATTACCTTCTTTTCACTTTGCACTTTTTGAAGAATATATCCGATATCCTGGGTCTTCATCAGCAGGAGTTCTTCAGCAGTATATTTGTTGGGCTCACTCCTGCAAAAGAAAAATTGAAACTTTAAGATTATAGCTCAATAAAACTATATGAAACAGCATTCAATAAAATTGTGAATTACTCTAGCCTATGGACACCATCAACAACTTTAGTCTTGATCATCTTGAAGTAAAATTCATCTGGGTTTCTGAAAGCAGCTTTCTCCTTGAGTTTCTGCAAAAAAAAAAAAAAAAAAAAAAACCCATTGTATCAACACAATGTTCAGAATTCATTAGTTTGAAGAACAAGCAGCAAAGCCAATAAACAATACCCGTAAAGTCTGCTCCTTTTGATGGAAGGCCTTTGCTCGGACAACATAGTCCTTGTGCTTCTCTAGTAGCCCAAATTTTTTCCTATTTTCACTGAAATCGAACAAAACAAATACAAACCCATTATCAGACACGAACTGGTGACAAAACAATATACGGAAAAAAGCTCAATGCGATATCTCACGGCTGAGATCGCTCTTTGTGAGCCCTTCTATGAACAGCGTTCCTCAAAGACGACATGTTTGGAGAAAAGTTGAAGCAATCGCTGTAAGAATGAGCAAACGAATTTTTTTTAGTAAAGAAGCGATTAAAGCTTGAAACTCTGGGAAGTAGAAGCGCAACAAGGATGTAAATTTCGCACCTTTAGAACTGGGCTGCCAGGAGCTGAGACTCGTTTGCGTCCGGAGTTGATGTGGTCGCGGTGTTTGGTTCTGCTATTAGGAACCCTAGCAGACTAGTTTTTTATAAATTACATTAATGTTATAAATTTCACCATAAAAACTTCAACTGGCCTAGATCAATTCTCACAGCAAGCATTTTGGAAGAAACTTGAAACTTCAGAGTAAAAACATCATTTTTTTATGAACATCAACTAAAGTTGGACTTACCGGCGTCGAGGTCTGCGTTCCGGAGACGAAGATCTGTCTTCGCTGAATCGCTTGTCTACTAGCGTGAGAAGAGTGGAGAGTGCTGGAGATTATTGCCCTAATTTAAGTTCAAACTTCAGCCCAACATCCCAACAGCCCAATGCCCAGCCCATTATCCCAACAGCCCAATTCCCAGCCCATTATCCCAACAGCCCATAAAAATTTAAATACCATCATTCGGTCCATTCGGTCCCTATGTGGTTTTGTGACAGTTGGACCGGACCGGACCGACGCTATTCATAATTTGAGGACCAAGGATCGGATCGGACCGGTATTGGTTCGGTCCGGTTCAGTCTATTTTTTTGGTCCACCCTGTTTGGTGCCCAGCCCTACGAGTAATAATCGCGTTGTACAGCTCAACATGAACATGACACAATTATGAACACAAAATACGAACACGACATTTGTAATACGACAACTAAATAAGCCGTGTTGACACATTTAATACGACACAACACGAATAAATTCATAAAAAAGAACAATGAAAAAAGAGGTTGGATTGTAAATGGTAATATGATTATGATATGACCTATGATTACATTTTAGATAAAATTACTATTGAATCTTTAATCGTGTCGTGTTGTGCGTTTCAATCGTTTCGTGTTGTGCCGTGACACGATTTATTAATTGTGCGTGCATGTTTTACGGGCTCAACCTGAATTGTCGGCTCTAGTTTACGCGCTCCACTAAGTCTGACACTTAAATGACGACCTGGTGAAAACACAATCACTTGACTCGCAAATTTGCCAACAAAATAAAAATCTATATTGACAAAATGCTCGCCAAAATTTAGATTGTTGCCCACAATCAAGCCGAAGTTGTTGTTATCCCTCATTTGGTCTTCACAGTATTTTATGACTTGAAGTTTATCAAATTCCACCACTGTCTCCTCCACACTATGATTCATCGCCCAATTTAAGCCTTCATTGGTAGTAATTACTTATTTACTTCCAATCCGATGCTTCACTACTCACAACGAATTTCTTTATAAAATAATCTTTCAACAATAGAAGGCGTAATTCCGTCAAATGAGTATAAACAAAGTATAAAATTAACATAACTACTATAATACGATTTGAGACAAAAAAAAATATAGAAAAAAATAATTTACTTGTAGTAAACATACTCTCTCAAACTAGAGTAATGTGAATATAAATTATGACAATAAGACGTCTGCAAGTGGATTCAATAAAAATAGTCAACAGTGACGACGCATTCAACGAAAAAAACAAGATTAATCAAATCGAATCCGTTATATTTGTGCTTACTCAATTGTTATTAACATGAATAAAAAAAATTGAACTTGCCAACATGGATCCACTTGGTTTACGAAGTAGCAGCAATGTGGGTCCGCCCACCGGAGTCCCCAAGAATGGGGCCGTGGCCGTCCACTTCCACCCATCCGCCGTCCTTTCTATTCTCATTTCTCATCAAAATTATATATTTTTAAATTAAATATAACACAAGACAAGCAGAGCACACAGCAAACCAAATCCCCAAACCCTAAATCAAAATTCTTCTGAACCAGAGATATTAGATTCTCCTTCTCTTCCTTCTTGTCCCTTCTCAA
The DNA here is from genome assembly GCA_036897485.1 of Pelargonium nanum. Lineage (NCBI taxonomy): Eukaryota > Viridiplantae > Streptophyta > Magnoliopsida > Geraniales > Geraniaceae > Pelargonium > Pelargonium nanum. Next base: position 6,979 of record JAYMTF010003587.1, on the reverse strand, counting down.
ACCCCCACCCCTAAACGCACCGTTTCGCTCCTCGTCTCTGCAAAGTCAGACTCCACAATTCAATGCCTCTGCAAAATCTGCCTTCTCTTATCTGATTCTCTGTTTCACTCACTCCTCGCAGGTAGGTCAGTTTTTGTAATCTGATGTTTTCTGGGTTTTCTCTGTAATTCAATTTCAATTTCAGTTTCAGTTTCAATTTCGATTTTTGTTGTTGTGTGGACTGTAGTTTGTGGAACATGTATCATCCCAAGAAATTCTCCACGGCGAGCTTGGTGCCGCACAGGGGTCAAGGACCTGACCAGCTCGGCCAAGCTGCGCTTTTGGGTGGATCTGCTCCGCCCAAGAACTCGCCGCCGCCGCCTCCGCCTCCTCCTCCCGCCGCCGGCAGTGGCGGAGGAGCTGGGAAGCAGCGATTGCGCTGGACTTCCGATCTTCACGACCGATTCGTCGACGCCATTACCCAACTGGGTGGACCAGATAGTGGGTATTTTCTTTCAGTGATGTTGTTCCTTTAGTTTTGATTTGGTGGGTGCAAAATTGGTTAGTTTTGTACTGCTAGGCATTGTTGTGTTGTGGTTTATTTCATTGTTTTTGTGAATTGATGAGAATGATTGAGAATTGGCAACCTTGTTTGATGAATTTTAAAGATACGTGTTGCCGATAGCTTCTGCTAATCCATGTATATGGAACACTACCCATGGTTTTTAGTCAAACAGTTCAATGATCATTTTTGTACACTACTAGCGTGTAGGAAAATACTACTTGGATGTGGTTTGAGTCTGTTCTTTCGCATTCCAGATGCATTTCTTCTTATTCATTGCTGAATGTACTACATTCATTTTCCTAACTAGGATGGCTTATTTGCGGTTGTTCAAGTTCTCATAAATGGTCCCATAATAAAAAAATTGAACTTTGCCTGGCATTAGTATCGTTTGAGTGAGAAATTGAAACTTTACTTCTCATCCATTTCCTTCCAGAAGCCCTGGTTACAAGTGATATTAGGATTTAGGACACTATATCTTGTGATATTAACACCGTGTCATGGAGGCACATGCTACTGTATGATTGTAACTGTGTATCTATGTGATAAATGCAAAAATGATTCATCTTTAGGTCATATCCCTAACAATTTGTCAACGAATTTCAGGCTGGATTTTCGTGTTGGTATTGCTTAAGTGTACTTAATACAAAAATTAGAAATGTACGATGCTAATTTTCTCTCTCTCTAGTTTAAGACCTGTTGCAATTGTGACATGCCAATGCTTTTTGATTCCTCACCTAGGCGATGCTGATGTTCTAGAGTTTCCTCCCTTTCGGTTAGTTTTAACTTGTTCAGTCAAGATTTGACCGTGAAAGTGATTTGGCATGGTAGCTACAAATTTCGAATTTCGAAAGCTTATTTGATAGAGGACACCAAAATATGTTATAAAGTTCCAATTGGTGTTATCCTTTCCTTTTCCTGATCAATATATTTGAGGATTGCATGGTAAGCTCAAAAGGAACACTTTTTTTATGTGCCCATTATGCACTTGAAAAGGTTTATCGAGTTCTCAGACCAGGAACTCAGGATTCTAATGCAATTGTATCAATACCATGTAGTAAGCGACCCTTTAGAATCTTATAAAAGTTATTTTTGTTTATTCTGTACGAAGCATGATTGAATTTGAAGGTCAAGAGTAGGATCTTCTGCAGTCTTTTGTTTTTATTTATTTTTTTATTAGATGGCATGATTGAATTTTAAGACTATTTTACATATGATGGAAATCTGCTGAAGGTAGCTTATGACAGTGTATCCCATTGACATCATTGGCAATTTTCTGTTTCAGGAGCAACACCAAAGGGTGTTCTGAGAGTGATGGGAGTACCTGGACTTACTATATATCATGTAAAAAGCCATTTACAGGTGCAGTCATCTGACTGGTATATTTATATTTCTGTAATGTAGCTAGGTATTTAATCTTTGATGTTGATATTGACATCTTTCAACTCAAGTGTGACATGTCTACATTGACCTCTTATATAGAAGTATCGCCTTGCAAAGTACCTTCCCGACTCTCCAGCTGATGGTAAAATTCACTCCTTTTATTTATTTTCTGTTTCAGCACTGCTATTTTGTTTTAAATTTGAGTAGAGAATCTGAGGTTGGAGAAACCCTTGATTACATACAGGTTCTAATGATGATAAAAGAGGTTCTGGTGATAATCTCTCCGGCCTGGATTCTTCCCCGTGGGTATTCTCGTGTCCTCCCAAATTTTTATACCATTTTGCAAGAATAGTTCTTTTCCTTTGCACTGATTATTGACAAATTTAATGACTCTCTCTAACATATTTCAAGTTACCATGTTTCTCAGAGGAGTGCAAATTAATGAGGCCCTAAGGATGCAGATGGAAGTTCAGAAACGTCTTCATGAACAGCTTGAGGTCTGTTTTTACACGCTCGTGTTTCTTTTAGTTGCTCATAGGAAGATGGTGCCTTATTTAACTTTTAACATACCCATGTGCACCTCAAGAAGAATATAGAAAGTATAAATGAAAATTGGGAGAGGCTGAAATGACTAATGCTACAAAACTTTGATCTATCCTTCATAGAAGATAGTTAAACCAAGCCTTTTTATTAGTGCGCTGTGTTTCTTGGCCCCCTTTTCCTTTTCTGTGTTCATTGTCAGCTAATCAGAACAAAAAGTTAATTCTTTTGATGATCTTGAACCAGAACTATATTTTATGTTTCTATATGAATTAATAGGACCTCAAAGTGATTATAATCATATATCATATACATATTGTGGATGCATAAATGCCTTGATATCTAATCCCTATGAAGGTGTATTTTGCAAGTGTGAGAAGCTTGATACATAACCGAAGGCAGTGTCATTAAGTTTACTGGATTAAGAATTGTGGAAAATAACTTTGGTTATGACCTCAGTTATGTTTTGCCTTCTTATTTCTTGTACGATCAGCATCTCTCCATGATAACAAATGGAGCTTTGTCCTAAAGTGATCTGTTGTTTGCATCTGTTATTGAATTTCAGGTTCAAAGGCAGTTACAAATGAGAATAGAAGCTCAGGGAAAATACTTGCAGAAGATAATTGAGGAGCAACAGAAGTTAGGCGGGGCACTCAAAGCCTCTGAGATGTTGGAGGTGGGTGAAGATAAAGAAATGGCATCCCAGTCACAGGCACTTCCTGATGCCTTGGCCGCCGGGCCTTCCTCTCCTCGAAAGAAACTGAGGATTAGTGAGGGGTTGAGAGACGATTGCACCCCCTCTTCGGCCCCTCAAAAACCTGACAAGAACGGTAATGTCGAAACCTGGGAAGGGGACTCGTACGAAAGAGATAGTGGGTTTGGGTTCAACTTGGAAACAGAGTTTAAGGAGAGAAAAGATGGAGATATCCCTCAGAAAGCTCCCTTGGATGTAGGCCAGACAGATTCTGCAGAATAGGATTTATGGTCAATGACAGTCTTGTGTAGTGTTCTAAATTTTAATATGTCACAACAGGTATGAACTATGCTTTGTATAATCCTATGTATTTGTAATCCATTTGTAATTATTATTATTAAATACAATACAATATCAACTTTGAGTTTTCTTGTTTTTCTCATTGAAGTGTTTATGTTTGAGATTTTCTGCATTTTCAATCCCAAAAATTGAAATTGGGAAGATTTTTTTTCTTCTTCCAGTCTTTCTTGGAGATGGGAATGAGTTTCTCATTATGTAAACTGAGTCTGTATTGTAAATTATCCAATCAATTTACAAAACACATGTTTCTCACATGGAGAAATAAAAGATTTATTGCATTGAAAACTATAAACTTCTAGAGTTTTCAGACTATATGTTACTTGGAGTTTTTTTTTTTTCCCACTTTTGTCTAGAAAAGTGATGTGTCAGTTCTAGATTAACCCACTTATTAAAATTAGTTATGGAAACATTTCTTGATACATAAAATGAAAAATATGACAAGTCATAGTTTTGGGTAGCTCTCTCATTTTTCCAAAATTTTCTCCACAATCCATCCAATAAAATTCTAACATACAACACTTCATAAAGAAGTGTGGAAAATGCTTTATTCCATAACATAACAAAATTGACACAAGTACAAGCTCATGTTTGTGATGTGTGTTGTTAAATAGTAGCACATTGGTGATGTGTGTGAATAATTAACCATCCAGCATTTTACTCTTTGACTACACATTCATCTAGTGTGAACTCTCTTACATTAACTGTCAATATTACCAAAATGCCCCCATTCAACATGCTCTACGTATTGCCTTCAAGGCATTGGGTTTTGTTTTGTTCACTCTCTTATCATTTCAGTATAGCTTACTTCTCAAAGGTTCTATTTTTTATGTTTTTGTTCTTAGAAATTTGTTAGCCAAGAACCAGATGGTTAATTTCTGTAAGAATTTTGTGCATTGGAGTTCTTGAAACCACAACTTGTTAGAAATCCAGACATCAAGTTTCTTGAAAAGGTTGTTATCTACAATGTGTCTTTGTTTGGTTTCTGTTTATTTTCTCTTCTTTTTTCTTGTGCCAATGCCAATGAGTTCTCTGTGCATTAAGTTTCTAATTCTAAATATAAAGCTAATCTTATTGAACTCATGTTTTCTTGCTTAAGGTGCAAGTAATGGAGTCCACAAAAGAACTGGTTCAGCCTGAAGTTACCAAGAAGATGGTGACAGTGAAGCTCGAGCCAATGCGTAGGTGCGCTGCTACGGGCTCAAAAGGCCAAAAGATATCACTCCTATCAAACCATTTCAAAGTAGATGTTACCAATGTCTTGGACCACTTCCATTGTTACAATGTAAGTTTCTTTCCTCAGTTTTTCTAGGTTCTTGTTCTTTGGGGATTTTCACAAATAATAGCTAGTGATCTGCTCTGTGGAATCAGGTTGTCATATTGCAAGAAGATGGCCGCGCTGTCAACAGAAAGAGCCTTGGCCGGAGGATTATGGAAAAGGTTCAAGAGACTTACTCGACTGAACTAGATGGCAAGGACTTTGCTTATGATGGGGACCAGACATTGTACACAGTTGGTTCCCTCCCACACAAGAAGTTGGAATTCCTCGTTGCACTCGAAAATGTGTCATCTAATAGGTAACATGAACGCGATCTCTCTCTCAAATTATATAGTGATCAAGAGACTTTATGTATTGATTGACAATTTGACATGTTGATGCTTTTGGGTAATTATATATGGGTTTAGAGCTACTGAAGATGGAGACCGGAAGAGGCAAAGGTGTGGCTCTCCAGCCAGAGCTTTTAGAGTGTTGATAAGCTTGGTGGCCAAAATTCCAATCCAGGGTACTAAAAACGCATTACAAGATCCAGGATCAGAGCACATGAGTGATGAGGTCTTGACAGTCTTGAACATTATATTGAGGCAACATGCAGCAAAACAGTAAGTTCACATATATATAATCTTGTTGAGAACTATCTTTGTTCCTATAGCTTGATTTTATTGTATTATCTTCAATACTTGGTTTTATAGGGGATGCCTTGTTGTGAACCAATCTTTCTTTCAAAATGAGCCTAAGAACTTCGCGAACTTGGGAGGAGGCATTCTCGGATGCAAAGGGTTCCATTCAAGTTTTGGCGCCACTCAACGCGGATTATCCCTCAATTTCGGTATTCTAATTGCTCTTTTTTACTTTCATTCTGTTTCATTTCATTAATATCATTCTCATTGTCCATTTTCTTTTACAGATGTATGTACTACAACAATCATACAGCCCGGTCCGGTGATTGATTTTCTGATAGCAAACCAAAATGTAAGAGATAGCTCCAATATTAACTGGAATAAGGTAACAAATCTTGCACCAAGTACTTAAGCTTTATGTGGTTTTGTGATGGGAATTGGTAAGTTATAGATTCTATCTTTAACTAGGCAAAGCAAATACTAAAAAACTTGAGGATAAAGTTGGAAACTTCCAATAGAGAGTACAAAATCAATGGATTGAGTAGAAAAGTGTGCAAAGAAGAGATGTAAGATCCATACCTTCTTCTGTTATAATTTTGCGCTCATCGTGTAGATATTCATGAACTACCAAATTTGTTGTAGGTTCTTGTGGATAGTGAGAGGCCAAGATAATCAAGTAATTGAATCTCGCAACGTTACTGTGTATGATTATTTTGTGAATCATCGCCACATAGCGTTACGTTATTCTGCAGATTTTCCTTGCATTGATATTGGGAAACCAAACAAACCTATTTACATCCCAATAGAGGTAATTGGAATTTAAAGTTGCTCTTCTCTTTCCTCTCAAATGTGTTTTATTAGTAATAACAGAGCTTCACTGTCTGTCATTATATATCTAGCTTTGTTTGTTGGTTTCGTTACAACGCTACAAAAAGGAACTATCTATTTATCAGAGAGTTTCACTAACTGAAAAATCAAGCCAAAGGCCTCAAGAAAGGATCAAGATTCTGAGTGAAGTAAGTTTATACCCCAAGAATCAATTTGCAACATTGTTTTCTATTGAATTTTCTACACATTGATTCTCATATGTGCGCTTTGGCAGGCACTGAAACACAACAACTATAATGGTGATGCTCTTCTGTGTTCCTGTGGCATATCAATCAATGATAGTTTCAGTGAAGTTGAGGGCCGCGTCCTGACAGCTCCAAGGGTACATTCTTGGTGCCTTTTCGCCTTTTGGAAATATAAACATAATGCTGGTTTAGAGTGAGTACATGAATTGTTTGTTTCACTGCAGCTTAAAGTGGGAAATGGGGAGGAAATCATTCCTCAAAACGGGCGGTGGAGCTTTAACAATCAGGTAAGGCCACAAGTAAGTGTAGTGCCAGTTTCAGCATGATCTGAATGTTTGTTTTGAATGATCTGACAAATTCTGTTATTGTAGAAATTTTTCGATCCTGCAAAAGTGAAGAAATGGGTTGTGGTAAACTTCTCTTCTCCTTGTGATGTGAACAATCTATACAAAGATTTGATGAAGGTTGGAGAATCCAGAGGAATGGTGAGTT
>JAYMTF010003586.1:0-14872 GCA_036897485.1 Pelargonium nanum | reverse complement strand
TGTCATCATCTCATAAACTTGACTTTCCTATATATATATCAACACATATATGTAAATTTTTGCTATTACAAAGTCGTTTTTAAACATTGAGTTATGTTTTGTGTTTAAATTTTCGAATCGGACGACTCGTGCATTAGTTAGGTCGAACAACATGTCAAATTTAGTGGGGTGAGGTGGTTCCTAGCCTGTCTTTGATCTTTGAGGAATGAAAGTACCGGTTTCATTAAAAAGAAAAAAAGGTTTGGTAATTACGTGTAAAAAAATGACATAGATCATAGTTAATTGAAGTAGTGTTGTTGATTTTCTCTCTCACCCTCCATTCTTCACAATCAAAGATCATCCCAACCCCATATCATATCCAATCTCTAGGGTTTCAATTTGGGGTCGGAGCCGGAGGGTTTTGGGGAAATGGAATCCGAGGACGAAACCTACATGCTCGACGCCAACGACGACTCCGACGACTTCTACAGTGGCGGCGCCGATGACGACGATGCCTACGCCATCGACAGTGAAGACGGTGACATCGCCGACTACGAGTTCATCGACAACGATTCCGATGATTCCGATGACCTCGCCTTGCACCGTCACCTGGTAGCTTTTCTACAGTTTTGCTGATTTCGTTAGATTTCAATTCTGTGACTGTATATGAGGCATCTTTTGGTTCCCTATTTGTCGGATCGTTTGATTTTCCTGATATTTTCAGTGGAATTATGAAATTCGATGTGATTTGTTACTTGTTGTATAGATTATTAGACATTTCAAGACCTTCACGTTCGGATAAACTTTGATTTTTTGTTTTGTGGCTTAACTAGGTAGTGCTTGCAAAGTTCATCAGTGTACTGCCAGTCGTATATTGGTGTCATTTCTTTTTGTGTTTGCATTGAACTTTGTATAATGCTTAGTATTTTTTATTTATTTCGATGAACTCAAAATGTTGTCTTTTTAGATGTCTTAAGAACCATACTGTCTCTAGTTAAATTGGAAATGTTTGATCTAATAAGCTTTTTGCCAACTGAGAAGACAAAATACTACTTTCAGAATATTAAGGCACCACATTGCATCACAGAATACTATTATCAAAAGTATTTTGCGAACTGAGATTTGTTGGTTCTGTAGTTAATGACATTTTATGAATTTATTTATTTTTCCATTGGGTTTCTTTCATGGTCGGTAAATACTATTTTCTCCTAAAGGCCACACTGATCATGTGCACACATTGTAAATTCTTAATTTTATTTGTTTTGCTAACCATGTCTGTTTTGTCATCATAGCAAAACTATACTGTTTTGAGTGAAGCAGATATCAAACAACGTCAAGATGATGACATTATGAGGATAGCTACAGTGCTGTCCATATCAGTAATTGAGGCTAGCATCTTGCTTCGCTTCTATAACTGGTAAGTTTCTTGGAATTCTTACTTATTTATAACTATTTGTATATAATATTTCATATGGAGATATCCATATAGCCACATAGTAGAATTAGGTTTTTGATACTTTTGAATAAATGTAGGACCAATTGTCGTTTGTAGGCCTTCATACTTTGATGCATTGTGGTGCCTTACTATTCTGAATATGTTTGTTTCGCATGACACAGGAGTGTTAGTAAGGTGCATGATGAATGGTTTGCAGATGAGGAAAAGGTTCGCAAGGCTGTTGGCTTATTGGAGAAACAAGTTGTTGAGTTTCCGAATGCTAGAGAAGTAAGCCCTTCGGACTACACTGTTTTGATCAAGTCCTTTTGACATTTTTCCATTGAAGATATGGTTGTTAGCTACTTGTTTATGATGCTAACTCTCTGTACCATCTTATCTAGAAAGTTCTAAAATTATTTCTTATTTGACAGCCGACTTGTGGCATTTGTTTTGAAACATATCCATGTGATAAGATGCATGCTGCTGCCTGTGGTCATCCTTTTTGCAACACATGCTGGGAAGGTTTGTTCTGGTCCACTTTCACCATATGCAAGTACAAAAGTACTACTGCATATTTTTTTTATCTTTTATTTTGCTAAGAAAAATCTGAACTTTTGTACAGATTATTTTGATAGGTGACATGATATTTGATTCATCAAGTTCATATATTTTTATATGATGTGAGGCTACCATGGCTATGGCGGTTTATTTAAATTGAAGCATGAGATGCATAACATAATAAAAATTGGAATCATACATAGAAAAAAAAACAGTGAAAAGGATTTGCAAGGGTGAGATCGTTTCTTGTGTTTTAAAAAGTGGGAGGCACATTTGAGGTGCTGGGTCCTCTAGAGCCTAGGTGTGAGATGCACAGTGAGGCGTGGGCTTCAATGAAGTGATACTCACTCTAAAAAATTATAAATCTGAACGTAAACATGATCTAAATATGTTAACAAAATGTTCAAAGTATACATAATCATTGGTGTAATAAACTAATAATCATCATTATCTAACATAAGTTCTCTTTATACGACCTTAATGTTGATTCGACCGATTGATTGAATAGAGTCAAATATGACATCGGATTCTAATGCAACTAAAAATTTTGGAAATAAAAAACAAAATGTACTTGAGAGAGGATGAAGAAAATCAAGAAAATAAAGAGAAACGAGGGTGGGTATGAAAACTTATTTGATACCAGAGTCAATGACATCTATAAAACTCTTAACTACTTTTGGATTTGAACCAATGACTCCCACCATATGAAAGCAATGATCTAGCCACTAAGTTAAGTAGACCTATTTTTTCCAGTACAAAAACAAAAAGAAACAAAAGGGGTTCCAGCACATCGCATTATATCGATGGAAATTCCATATTATTTGTTAGCAATACCTAACCAATACAACATAAGTTCTGTTTTTTTATTTATTATTAATTTACTTTTCATTCTATGCTTTATGTAGAGCTTGTAATTAGTGCTAGTAGGTTTATTTTTGGCACTTCATGACAAGTATACCAGTGCCGTGCTAGTAATATAGACTGTGAAGTCCAGATATCGATCTCAGGGACTTGGTCGGTGAACACAAAACTCTAAGTAGGCTAATCTCAGTCCTAACAAAGCAATAAACAGTTTTTGGGGGAAAGTTGTTGTCACAAACATGCAATAATAAAACAATAAATAATTTTCACAGCTCAAACAGAGAATAAATCGAGAAGTGGTTCGGGATATGAATTCAGAACGACGTAAATGTGATTAATTAACATGATGCAACGGTATTACGACACCTGAATTGCCAAGCCATCTAAATTACTTGGGAGTCCTTGGTCAGACCCTCACTGAGACTTAGGGTGAATACGTCGGCCTCCTTCGACCTGCACGTAGTTGCGCCTTCAGACATACTACTGCAAGTGGGTCATATACACCCTAGCATGACGTACGACTTTGACAATGGGTGAAGAGTGTCCTAAGGCATATTACTGTAATTGGATCACTCAACCCTATAGTTTGATCTGTATAGGACGACTCCTTGGTTAGGCTGAAGTCCCATACTACGATAATGTGAAATGATCACGTCTAACCGCACACAAACATTACGAATAGCAAACTGTAGAAATCCAAGCATACGAAATACCAATACATCAATTAAATTAAAAACACATCATCATTTCCATTCATATCCCAAACACACAAAAGTCTAACCACTCATTCTCATAGACAAGAGATGAGTGTAGCAATTGATTCCGTCCAATATAGAATTCCAGAAATTATAATCCATAAACACTAAACTCATGAACATATAATCCAAAAATATCCAATAATCTGAAATCAATCACTACAATTACAATCCCCAAGAGGGGATGAAGACTACACAACTGAAATGTCGACGGAAATCGACAATCCTCGGCCTCGAGGGTTGTCACACCTCTCCTCCTTGTTGCTCAGCCTTCTTCCTCTCTTTCTCTCTCTCAAAATCGTCTGAAATGTGCTATGGAGGCACAAAACCTAATCTCTAAAAATGCTGAAATGTGCTCTCTTTTTATAGCACTCTGTACGTGGCGTCGCTCTGTCTCCAATAATTGCACGCCTAGGATCAATACCGCGGCACACATCACGCAACTTACTGCTCCAATTATTATTTGACTTGTTTTCCAAAGTTTAGCCCCCCTCCGTGATGATTTTGACTTGCCTAGACCTAAAATAATCATCAAAACTCCAACAAACATTATATCCATAAAAAATGAGCATTATATGTATGAAAATAAGCAAATTACACCAAGAATCCACGTAAACCTACATAGACCTTCAGATGAGACAATGAGCACAAAAGAGGCGAATTTAAGTGAAATAGGCGATATGAGTTAGAACCGTGCTAGTTTTGACATGATTTAGGGTAAGATAACTAGTATAAAATACGAGATATCAATTTTGCTATGCAATTTGTTCCTTACTGAGCATTGTGGTTTCCACTGCTGATCATTATCCTATTTGAAAAGCTAAATCCTTGAAACTGAGAACTGATAGGTGATATTTTTACATGTGTAGCATATTTTTCTTTTTCTTTTTCATTCAAATTCAAATTCTTTTCCATTCAAATTGTTTCCATTATTTGAGTTATTTGGTAGTTATAGTTAAAGCTAAATCCCAGGAAGAGAGAAATATTGGGTTTTTCCTAACATAAATACAAAGATAACCTGATTTGAAGTTGTCTATCTGATGCTATTTCTAGAAGCATCCCTTTATGGTTTTATATAACAATAAAATCTTGGTGTAAAACCTAAGGTTGCTGGTATGGTTGACTCGGGAAGCTAATGGCCCCCCAAGAAATTTTCCAGTAGTTTTGGGCAATAAGTAATAGGTGTCACTAGATGGACCAAAATTGGTAAGTGAAATGAAAACACAAAAGATCAATCCAATTGTAGATCGGTATTTGAAATCTCTCAATTTTCTACTAGAACGAATATTTATGAGTGGCATGTAACCATATATTAGTAACAACTCATGTTTTCCTTTGACCTCATTTAACCTATAGCAAATAAACCCTTGTGTCAAGGACTGGATTGGACATATCTTCTTGAAGCGTTGTGGATTGTCTTTGCAACATGTGGCTCCACCACTCGATTTGCACAATCATGTCTGACCCCAAATTTTCCCATGGACCAGCCTTAAAAAACTCATCAATATGTATGAACAATGTCTACCATTTGTCACGGCTCAAAGAATTGGTCTTGTGGCATCCCAGAACTTCCAAGCACGAGGATGGTTCAACCTTAACTATAGGCATCAAACCACAAAAAGTGCACACTTGGGCGACACAAATGTTTACAAGGGTACAATCCTGCATCATGTGAATAGCATATCAATATTAATACCACAATCTTTAAAGCACCGCATGGCTCGTGGGAGACATTTCCAATTTAGTTCAGGCACTTGGCTGACTTAGATGATAATAATAATTATAAAAGAAACTGAGCCTAGCCCACAAGAATATTTGATGAATTAAACTACCCATTATGAAATAAGGGTTGTTTAAAAGAAAAAAAGTACAAATTGTAATAGGCTAGGTTTGCAGAATGCTAATAGGCTAGAAATTATCTTGCTGTGTAAACAAAATTAAGAGACATAGCCAAGACTTAGCAGTAATTCAAGTATTTAAGCCTTAATACTGGTACTGGCTGGAGGCAGTTCTCATTTGATTTGTATAATATCATTTGACCAGCTGAAAACTTTGGTTCTTTGACTTCAACATTGTCTTGCTTTAACTGAATATTTAGTTCTTTGAATTTAGCTTGTGTTTATTTGTGTAATCTGTTGTTTCCTAAGTCCAGGCTATATTGGCACATCTATTAATGATGGCCCGGGGTGTCTGATGTTGCGATGTCCTGATCCATCTTGCGGTGCTGCTATTGGTCGAGATATGGTTAGTGTATTGGCTAAAGGAGAAGATAAGGACAAGTATTTTCGATACGTAATTAGATCATATATTGAAGACAATAGAAAGGTAAGTCCATGTTTAGATGAACCCATTTAGACATTATCTCTGAATAAATGAATAATTTGGGTAGCCTGTTTTGTTTCTTTGATGAGTTAACTTAAATGTGAAGTAGTAATATTATGAAGCATTGTACTAGAAATTATATTGGCTACCATATTTTTTTATGAGAGTTCTCTTGCTTGTGTGTTGGTGTTCTTCGATAGATATGATTATGACTGCCCTTTCTGATGCTTTGTTGTGTTAATAAAATATGCATTTTTTACTCTACTAGAACACTGCAGAATTTATGATAAACTGTTCCTTTATGACATGTAATCATGATGGCTGATCTCTTACTAGGCATTGTACAATAGTCTGATCTTTAGCAAGAAAGAGCCAATTTATTTTCATCTTAAAGCTCTTCTCTACATTTCATTGGATTCCAATTTATTCTATACTGACATAGGATATTGCCTAGCCTTGAACATGTAGATTTCAAGTGGTTCAGTTCTCCCTGTCTTCTTAACTTCAAGATAACATGACTGTTTCATGCCATCATAATTGTTTGATTGTGATTAAGCTTGGAGCATAAAGATTGCCTTAAAAAACTTCATTATCATGCCTGTTACATATAAGAATCATTTGTCAGTCATAGCTCGTGGCAACTTATTGACGAAATCAATATGCTGGAAGGACTAGTTTATTTATCTTTTTGACTTTTCATCTTTAAGTTGGTTCATAAAATATACATTTGATATTTATCAGACTAAATGGTGCCCTGCTCCTGGCTGTGATTATGCTGTGGATTTTATTGTTGGCAGTGGAAGCTTTGACGTGACTTGCCGCTGCTCATATAGCTTCTGCTGGAATGTAAGCTTCTTTGGTTGTGTATCTCTCTTGCTTATAGTGTCTACAGTGATGTTATATCTGGGTACATGTGCACACATCCTTCAGACTTTCTGATCATTGAATTTGACCTTGCAGTGTACAGAGGAAGCTCACCGTCCCGTTGATTGCAGTACTGTAGCTAAATGGATTTTGAAGAATAGTGCAGAGTCTGAAAACATGAATTGGTATATATTTAATTTAACATTATGGCAGCTAGGGTTATTTCTTGTATTTGAACTAATTATTTGCGTTATGGGAAGAGGAACCTACCTGAAAAAGAGACGGCAGGTGACGGAGTAGTCGTCCTTGACATTAACTTCCTTATAGGTGCTGTGGTTAAAATTTTTGCACCATATACTGAAGTAAAAAATGTAGGGATCAAAGACCAAGAACAATTATATTTTTAACCATATTTATATATTATTGACTAAATGGTCAGTCATATTTAGGAGTTTGTTATTCTTCTTCTTAGTTTTATTTTTTCAAAATAATTTCTTGCTTAATAATACTATCTTTTGTATATGTTGTGAATTTCAGGATACTGGCTAATTCCAAGCCTTGCCCGAAATGTAAGCGGCCAATTGAGAAAAACCAAGGCTGTATGCACATCACATGCACACCCCCATGTAAATTTGAGTTCTGCTGGTAAGCATATTCTGCATCTGCTTGGAAATAAAAGAACTTGAGAAGTATATTTGCCTGAAGTATTGATTGGCACATATATATAATTAATTCTTCAGTACCATAGATGGATGCTTTTATCTAATTCGTCTTTTAATTATAACATGACATGTTTCAGATTTCATTACATTTGAAATCTTTCCATGTACTGAATTTTTGTTTTGTAAATTGCATCATGATTGAGTTCTTTCTATGTTAATATATCCTATTTTAATTTGTGCATGCCATTTATTTGTATATGTGTGCAGGCTTTGCCTTGGTGTATGGTCAGAACATGGTGAGAGAACAGGTGGTTTTTATGCGTGTAATCGTTATGAGACAGCAAAGCAAGAAGGAGTGGTATGATTGTATAGTTCCTTCTGTGTTGACTCCATGACTTGTTTTAATAATTAGTTATCTTATGCTACATGCATTAGCTTTTGGCACTATTACTCACTGAACTGTATGATTTGATTTTTGCTTTTACCAGTATGATGAGGCTGAGAAGAGAAGAGAGATGGCTAAAAACTCCCTAGAAAGATACACTCATTATTATGAACGATGGGCAACCAATCAATCGGTGTGTATGTCATAATTTATGTTCCACACTTCTAATGCTAATGATTGGTATGATGTTTAAGTCGATTTGCCTGTTTTCATTGCCTTGGTTCAATGGATTGATAATTTATTCAAGTATTTCCATCATATAACAGGAATATCTAAGTAAATAGCATCAGGAAGTTTGAACCATAGTATAAGGAAGAAAAGTGCTGCTATTCTGAAATCTGAATAAAGAATGCAGATTTAAAAATATGGTATGCTTACTGGAACGTGGAAAATGTAAGTGATTTAGAATTGGCTTAATTTTGTCACTTATGTTATGCGTAATCGCATGTTTGGTAAAATTGAAGACTGCTAAAGAGACTTTTACTGGTAAAGCCCTCTATTGAACATTCATTTTAGGAATAATTCAGTTATGCACAAATTTGTACTCAAGATGCCGTTATCAAAAGACGCTACAAATTGAGATTCTTTGCAGCTACCACTTGTCACTTGAATAAGACAGGTAAATTAAGATGAGAAAAGGGTTAGATATTTATGTTTTAAATATGTACGAAAAGCAAGTGCAAGGCATGTGTAGTTTTTTTGAATATTCTTGACTTGTTACATTGCCTTTCTAGATTGAAACTTGTTTGCATAGATACACAAATTGATTGCTTTGTTGTTTTCCAAATTGAAGGCTTTTGTTTTGTGCTTTGTGGAATGTGTTAATTGAGATGTTAGCTTGCCAAAGATTTTAACAGTATACAATTTCATTGCAGTCAAGGCAGAAAGCACTTGCAGACCTTCAGCAAATGCAGACTGTGCATGTAAGTTTCCTTTATGCCCAAGTTTTTCTTGGTTATTTATTCTTGTATGGTTAATTTGCTAGGTCATCAGTATATATTGAGGTCTTGAAGACCAAAAAGACTGATATGGCTTCTTTAAAGATATTGCCATGTATTAACTTTTAGAATGCATATATCAATGTGTTTGATTGTTGGTATCTTAAAGCATACAATTCATTCTTTTATTCTTTTCAACCCTATAAGAAATCTTCCAAGAAATGGAGTCCGAAAAATAAAATGTCCCAAGATGTGACAGTATAGTTTTGAGGTCAGGTTCAATGTGGTTGTAATCAGTCATAGCATGGCTGGCCCTTGATCATATGAGAGTATGTCTTGTACAAGACAATCATTTTTTGCCTAATATTATTTGTCTCTTTCTATGGGTCAGTTTTGTTTTTTTATTTTATAAATTTTATTAATTTATTAGTAGAATCTAAGTTATTATTGGCCTGAGTTACAGTTGCTGGTCAGTAGAGGAACATTTCTCCTAATAATTTGGTCCACCTTTTGCTCCTTTCCAACTTTTGTTACTTATGGGGAATCATTTATGTATCATTGTAGCTAGAGAAGCTGAGTGACATACAATGCCAACCAGAATCGCAGCTTAAGTTCATAACAGAGGCCTGGTTACAGGTAAAGGATTAAATGAGTCTTATGGCTAAAAATACTTCATCTTTATATGATGGACAAAAATATACAGCTAGGAGAAATATGAAAAAAATTCTATATTTTCTTATTCCCTTGCTGTTTTTGCAGATAGTCGAATGCAGGCGAGTCCTGAAATGGACGTATGCTTATGGATATTATTTACCTGAGCATGAGCATGGGAAGAGACAATTCTTCGAGTACTTGCAAGGTATTATGCCATTTCCAGTGTCATGAAGTAGAAACTGTACTGTCTGTTTTACGATTGTACTCTTGTGCAGGTGAAGCTGAGTCTGGGTTAGAGCGACTTCATCAATGTGCTGAAAAGGAGCTACAAGTTTACCTCAATGCGGAAGGCCCATCTAAAGATTTCAACGAGTTCCGCACAAAACTTGCTGGTCTAACCAGGTTATTTTCAGCTCTAATAGGGTTATATAATCAATTAATTTCAGCATTAGATGGAATAGAAATAGTACCATAAACTGTGTTTTTGCTAGGGTTATTTTTATTAGGGTTAGTGTTATAAACAACCCTCCAACTATACTCGCATATCATTATTGACCCTCCAACTATTTTTGAAATCACGTTCGATCCTTATACTATATAATCTCATTACCGCTGGTAAAAAAAAAAAAATTTATTTAACTTCCATTATATCTCAAATTTTGCACACGCCTTAACCTCCATTAATTGAGCGCATATGCAAAATATGAGACTAAATAGAAGTTAAATTGTCGGTTAAATTTTAGTGAACAATTGATTTTGGGACACTAAATGTTGAGATATGATAGTCGAAGGATCAACGGTGATTTTAAAAAAAGTTGGAGGATCAAATATAAATTTGTGTGTAGTTGGAGGTTCAATGGTGAGTTTAACCCTTTTTATTTATTATTTTTGGTTGCTAAAAGGATACGCTGAAGTTTGGATATGTAGGTAGGTCTTTAATGTGTTCTACCACTTCCACCTTTTTCAATCACTCACCCAATAAATAAAATTAGTTTTCTAAACTATAATCTCATGCAAGACAATGAAACGATTGTACTCTTGCATGTAATAATGATTAATCTGGTAAGTTCATTCATTGTTATGGTGGTTTAATTGTGTGATTGTAATGGCAACAGTGTGACTCGGAACTACTTTGAGAATTTAGTGAGAGCTCTGGAGAATGGTCTATCAGATGTAGACTCTCATGGTGGGTGCAGCAGGACGGTGAGCTCCAAGAGCTTGGGAGGTGGTAGCAGTAGAGTTAGAAGTGGGAGGGGTAAAGGCACGACTTCTAGAAGCAGCCGAAACATCGATGATTCCACCCACTGGTCATGTGAATATTGTACATTTGTAAATCTCAAGTCGGCCACTGTCTGCCAGATGTGCCAGCAACGTCGGTAAAAGATTTGGTTTACCACCGTTGGAACACCTCCATTTTATCTATCCTCTCGACAGAGTTGCAGTTGCAGCACGAGCGAGCGAGGGAGGAGAACAAGATAGGTAAGAACTAAGAAGGGTGAAGAGGAAGAATAGAAATGTAAGGGAAATAAATACAAGTGGTTTTTGTATGATCATGAGTTGAGCTGCTGGTTAGTGGAATGTGAGTTTGTTTTGTATGTAACATAAATTCTGTTGTCTATGTAATGTAATATAATGTTGTCTCATCTAACTTATTTGTTCACATTTATCTAGTAGCTTCAAGTGGATTGTTTTGTGTGTTTCATAGACAATAATAATAAGAGGAGAAGCCAAAAGTAGCATCTAAATTACTTTTGAAAGTATACATGTTTGCTAACAAAAGTTCGTATTTTTGTGTTATAAAACAAAAGTAAATAAAGATTTAACTCTTGTTTTTTCAAACATTGCTATAAGATGGTTAAAATAAAATTTCCTTGTATATGAGAATAAAATTTTCTTTTAATATATGAATAACCGATCTAATGAGATTTAAACCAAAAAAGTGAGTGGTAATATGAGAAATTTACAATTAGAAACTGAAGGTATACATGAAAAAAAAAATTCTCTTATTTGTTATTCTCTCTCTGAACAAAGAAAAGAAAAATGAGCTTCTTGCAAAACTCTAATTAATTAATTATTACAAAAGTAATATAAAAGCACATCATAAGCAAACACTTCTATCCACTTTTATCTCCTGCCATTTGTTTATGTGGCAGCATAAAAGAGATGTGAGGGCTTTTAGACACTCATAGGTGTTACCAAACAAGCCCTAAGACCCTACCCCCAAAAGAAGTTATGTTATGCTTGATGTTAATATTAACAGTAACGAATACTGGAATACAAATTTTACAATATAGTTGATAAAGAGAAAAGTCTGACTTAGTTATTTTGAGACTAGCAATATAGAGAAAGGGCATTGGGAAACCCATTTGGGGTTTTTGTTTCTGGTGTGTTGTCTCGTGCATATTAGTATGTCATATGTTCAAGATATTAAAACTGAAGCATAAGTGAAGATTGGATTTAGAATGAAACATTTAAGAAAATACAATACGATAAGTAACAACCACGTCGTCATCCACCTGCCGTGCCACCGCCTCATCCTACACTTGACTAGACACAATGTTTTAATATTAGCCTCAACTAATGTTCAACTAACAACCTATTGTAGATCTACCCAAACAAAACCTCTTATCTATTGAATTGTATATTTAGAAAAGCATATAATCAAATGGCTATAGCTGGGAAAAAATCTTGCACCAACTAAATTGTATACTTGATCCATCATACATTCATTGATTTTCTCAGCAATCTAACAAATTATCTAGGTAAGCAGAACAGTTTGAGAATTAGAACTAGCTGGACCAAATCTTTCATCGCATAACTCACAAAAGAAAGAAGAAGAAGAACAACTAAAAAATAAAAAAAGTAAAGGTTATATATTTTGGCCGGTTATCAAAAACAAAAATATAGTTGAATAGAAAATATTTTCTTTTTAATAACATATTTTCAATAGTTTAGACTAAACATTACAACATAGTCTGCATATTCCTCCCATTGTTTGCGGTTTACTCCAACGAGAGCGGTTACTTGGTTCAAAGCGTTGACAAGATTTTTATGCTAAGTATTGATGGTGCTTCAAGATCGGGTCAGGCTGCGTGTGGTTGCGTGGTCAGGGATTTCTTGAGGATGACCGTTTTAATTTTTAGGGTCCCTTTGAGAGTTGACACAAATAATTTCGTGGAGGTTCAAGCTCTCGCTCATGAGATTAAAATTTGTTTGAATAATGGTTTTTCAATTAGTTACATCGATGCGGACTCGAAACTCGTTGTGGATATGATTCATAACAATTCAAGATGTCCTTGGTCTCTTGTCTATTTATTGTGGGAGTGCAGGCTCCTTTTGGATGAAATTATGTTGGTTCACATTCTTCGGGAAGTGAATCGCGCTGCAGATTGGCTGGTTGGCTACGACATATCTTTGTTGAATTCGTCTGTTAGGCTCCCTTGTCTGGATCTACCGGTAGATTTGAGGTTGATTCTTGAAAGAGATCGCATCGAGGCTCCTTTTTGCGTTGTGACAAAATATACTTATTTGTACTAGGGCAAATTGCAGACAACTCCAATAACACTCTGTGGTTTCATTCATGGCATATAACACACCCTGTGGTTTCGATTTGAACTTTTTTTCGTTAAAATGGATGGAAAGTTGGACAGATTTAGTCACATGTTGTGCACATGTTCTATATTTTTATTTAATGAAAAAATGCCCTTCTTCCTTAATTGATATAAGATTCCGGCGACCATATGAATTTTACGGTCGTTGGAATCTGCATTTATCGCCGGAATTTATGAAATCCAAACCAAAACCAAAATCAAAACCTAATCAAATCCAAACTAAAATCAGAACCAAATCAAATCCATACCAAAATAAAACCAAAATGGAATCCATGTCAAAATAAAACCCAATGATCTCAAATTTGGGTGAGATTCCAAATATGCACCTCCGGCGACCTCCACGATGCAAATCAGTGATGGCTGGAGACGAAACCCTAACTCGACGGCGACACACGAAGGATGGCGATTCAAAGGCACATGGTGGTTGTTCTCGTGTTGATGTTGAGGCCGTTCTCGTGGTCATGAGTTCGAGATCTTGGTGATTCTCGTGGTCGTGAGTTCGAGATCTCGGCGATTCTCGTGCTCGTGCTGCTGATGCTAAGGTCGTTCTCGGCGATTCAACGGCACACGATGGAGGCGACGGAGACGACCGACGGTGAACCGTGAGTTCGAGATCTCGAAATCAAACACGATCGTGAGCGGAGTAAGAGGATGGTGATGGCCATGGAGGTTGCGCGCGTCGTCAGTATAGCCGGAGCAAGCTCGTCAGCGTCGGGGTAGGAGGATGAAGGGTCGTGAGCGGAGTTGGAGCAGATCTGGAACTCCGGCGGAGATGGTTGTGCCGGCGGTGTTGGTTGTGCCATGTTTGGCACCACACCAGTGGTGTGGGAGCCGGAGCCCAGCTCATCCTCGCCGGAGCTTGTCTGAGAAGAAGGTCCCTTTGGCTTAAGGGGTTGTTTGGCTTTAGGGTTTTAGGGGTTGTTTGGCTTTTAAAGAATATCACTTAGGGGTATTATCGTCTTTTTGCGTCATAAACTAACGGTGTTATAACAAAAAGTCCAAATTGAAAGTACAGTGTGTTATATGTTAAGATTGAAAGTACAAGGTGATATATGTTTTTAGTGATAACCCCTATGGGTTATCTGCAATTTGCTCGTAAAATAATGCTTGCTGATAATAAAGTAAAAGT
Organism: Pelargonium nanum; assembly: GCA_036897485.1. Classification (NCBI taxonomy): domain Eukaryota; kingdom Viridiplantae; phylum Streptophyta; class Magnoliopsida; order Geraniales; family Geraniaceae; genus Pelargonium; species Pelargonium nanum. Next base: position 659 of record JAYMTF010003586.1, on the reverse strand, counting down.
AAAAAATTCATATTTGCCTATACTATTCTGTCTTTATCTTGATTAAATTCAGATAATGCTAACTGTGATAATCAGAACTTTGGGTGATAACAATCATGTGCCCTTTCTCTAAACTTTGTCTCAGGATGAATGAGTATCCACTTTTACTTTTTAGATGATTAATTATGCATGGAAGAACAACAATATCTCTCATATAAGTTAGAACTCGTTGACTATGTTAGAACAAAACAGAAATGTCCAACTAAAACTACCTTGTCAGTGTTTACAAAAAAAATTCATACTATCTTTAAATGGAGCAATTTTAAGGCTACGCCTTTTCATTTTCTAGGAGTTACAATAAAACTATTATTAACTAATAACATTTAGTAATAGTCTTTACTATGACAAATATTAATAACTTATATATAATAAACTTCTTATTACTACACTTTAACTAATAGTAATAGGTATGATAGGCTTTATATAGTGGTTAGAAACTCTATTGTTTCTTCACTTTTTCGATGTGGGAGAAAAGTTCAATTTATATATGAACTACTCACTTCATTTTTTTATAAGTTTCCAATGTGTGACTTTTGTACTTTTAGTTTTTTCAATGTGAGAGTTTTATTTTTCCTTTGTTTTACATTACATGTATCTTAATAATAATAGTTTTTCATCAA